>APFE030427829.1:0-11245 GCA_000404065.3 Pinus taeda
TCTTGCAACACATCACCTGTTACATTTGCTTCATGGTTAGTTTCTTGCTACGCATCTCCTTCTTTTCCCTTCCGAGACTTGCATCCTTTCTTTAGGTGTCCTTCTTCCCGCATTTCCAACACATTATCCCCAATCTGGACTTGGATCTGGCTTTTCTTGACTTACTGTGATATCCTGAGCTCTTTTTCTTTCCATTTTTCTTCCCCTAGTCTCTCTAGTCAAAGTATTACATGATGTGTCACCGGAGCTTTCCTGTCGCATTTCCTCGCTAAGGATTGCACCGACAACATCATCAAACTTTAAAGTACTAGATCCAAAGAAAGAGTTACTAATGGCCATAACTAAACCATTCCAACTTTCTGACAATGAGCACAGAAATAATAGAGCCCTAAATTCATCATCAAAATTTACCCCTACAGAACTTAACTGACTTATAATTGTATTAAAATCATTTAAATGGTCTGCAATAGATCCACCTTATGACATATTCATATTAAATAAACGCTTCATAAGAAATGCCTTATTTGAGGCCGAGGGTTTTTCATATAGTTTGGCCAATGTTGGCATTAAACCCTCTGTTGTCGTTTCCTTTGAAATATTAAATGCTACCGATGCCACTAGGCACAACCATATTGTTCCAAGTGCCTTTCTGTCGAGAATATTCCATTATGTTTCTGTCATACTCGTCAGATTCTTTGCCTTTCTGCTTAATGGTTGGTACAGACCTCTCTGATACAGATAATCTTCCATTTTCATCTTCCACAACTGGTAGTTTTGGCCGTTGAATATTTCGACCCTAAACCTACCATTTTCTGCCATTGCTCCCACTTGAACCAGGAATCCTTCTCTCTTGCGAGTTTATCAGCCAAATAGCCCTTCGGCTATGATACCAGTTATTACCAAATTATATATTACAAAGCAATGGAACACATAAAATAGTACAAAAATATAAACAAAGAAAACACATAAAACAAGAGAGACACAAATATACATGGTTCACCCAGTTTGGGCTACGTCCACGGAGAAACAGAGAGTCCTTCTTTTTATATTATCCAGCAAACTGAAGAGATACAACCTACAACAGATTCACTGTAACTCACTCTTCCCTCTCAATCTCCTCTCTCTTCCTCACTCAGAATATAAATATCCGTAGACGCAATACAATTCCCTCACATATAGCGAGGGGTTTCCTTCTAGGGTAAAAAACCCTAAATTAAACATAACTTCTACCATTAGATCTCCGCTTAATGAACGACCTAGATTGGCTACGAAATTACAAAATTTTACGAGGCAATTTTACATCTATTTTTAGCTTTAGGGGCATTTCCCTCGAAACCCCCGCTGGGGGACCGTTGGCCTCTGGATCCCCTAGCCTGGGGGGATGGGCTCCCCCAAACCCTCACGGGGGATGGGCCCCCCCGCACCCCCCTGCATGGAGGGCTGTACAATCTTCCTGGGGTATACATCTAGCTAAAACCTTTGAATACAGAAGATAATCAGGCTCCACACCCAACATTAAGAGTAGACTAGAAACATGCTTCTTGACCAGCATGAACACTGTCCAATCATCGAAGTAGACTTCCAAAAACTTATGAATGAATTCTTTGAATGCAGTGACAACCACCCTAGAGAAAATTGCAGGAGTATTTTTGAGTTTGAAGGGCATAATTGTATACCGGAACAACCCCCATTGTGTATTGAAGGTAGTCTTGATTCTATCCTCCGACAAGATCTTAATTTGGTGGTATCCCGAGAATCCATCCGTAAATAAGTAAGTTTCCTATCCACCAACATTCTCGAGAAATTCAGCTGTAAATGGCATAGGGAATGGATCATGGATGCATGCATCATTCAATTTCTACAGATCTATGAAAATCCCGATATCGCCCTTTGTTTTCTTCTGTTGGATCACCATGGGACTGACCCACTTAGATTCCTCTACAGGCTCGATTATTATGGCCACGAGCATTTTATTGAGTTTCTCTCGTACCTTTTCCTTGTATTTGGGGTTCAACTGATATGGGTGCTACTTAACAGGCTTCATATTGGGTTTTAAATTGATCTTCATTACCACGAAATGTCCTAATATCCCCATCAAGTCAGAAAAATTGTTTGGAAATAAGTCCTGATATTCATGTAGCAATCCAGCTACGTTATCTACTGTATATGCATCTCAATATTCACCAATGTTCATGAATTTTGGTTATGCCTTTGAACCAATGTTCACCTTCTTTGTGTGCACTGGTTGCAAAATATCAAGGATCTCTGCACTAGGTCGCTCAACTTTGCGATGTCCTTCTGATTCAGGGATATTAATATTTGTCTGATCCTCATCAACTTCTTCCACTGTGACATTGTAACATTCTAAATCATGTTGCAGTTGTGTACTCTAGTTAGGCTGTACCCACGTGATAGGTTCAATGGTCATTCAGAAGATCGTTGCCTTAAGCTCCTTAAGCCCTTCATCAATGCATGTGAACCCATCTTTAAACCTGAACGTGAGCAAGAAAATTTCTTTCATCTCATCCCAATCAGTGGTCCCATGTCACATCTCTGTTTCTAAGTACCATTTCTTTGGGATAACATCTAGAGTATGAAAAAATATATGCACCCTCTCAGGTTGAGGTATTTCACCCCACGCCTTAGTCCACCTCGCCAGATGTTTTCGTGGATCATCCTTCCCTGTGTATTTTTCATTGAGTTGGGTGTTCGCATAGCCAAATCGTAATCGCATCATTCGATGATATTCCTTATAGTCACCAAATTATCCATGTGTGTACCCCACCGTCTTGTAGGCATAGCTCCTAATGTTAGATCTAAGGCCTGGAACCGATGTTCCTCTAGTACATCCCTTTCAAAATGTTCAAGAAATATATTGAAATCACCCAAACCATCATAATAGGGTAACTTCCATACCTCAGTAGATACACAACGTAGTGATTTTGTAAGCTAATTACATCGCAACGTAGAGATCTCATGTAACTGATTCTACCAATTTTTTAACTCTTCATCCGAGTTTGATTGGTAGGAGTTGTCCTTCTCCCAGCTGATCCTTCCATTCATAGTAGGATTGATCCAATATTCATTCCATGAAACTAACTTATAGATGTGCTCAATTTCATCATCTTCATAATAGTAATGATTTGGTTATGTGTATCACGAACCTTTAGCTGGATCCAATGGGACAATTACTTGAAGTTCACTCTTCTCAAATACCATGCTTCACTTCTTTAAGTTGCTGACTACATTCATGTCAAAATCCAAATCAATCCCGAGAATTGTAGGGTATGAATTACTATCATCGACAATATCAATAACTTCAAAATCAACCACTGCTCTTGCCCTTTCAATATCTACGGTTATCCCATGTAGGCACCCCATTGGAATTATCTTTTGTTGATTTTCCATGCATAGCTGAATTAGCGACCATTGCAACTTAGCCTTTTGTTGGCTTGCTAGGGCCTGATCCAGGTTCAGAGTTATTTAGCCAAACAAATCCCTGTACTACTGGCCCTCTCGGCAATAGCTTGCGGAGTGTGGACTGAGGTCTCACCCGAAGCAGTATGGGGGGATGCTGGAACCAAGTTTCCACACCCTTGAGATGTCTGAGGGGTCGATTTAGTCCAACTGTGAATGCCTTCACATGGGTTACTTCGCACATTTTCCTGACTTGTGAGGCCTTCATGCCCTGTTGTATTTGCCTTCGTGCAGCCTAACCAGGGGTTGTGGGGATTTCGCGCTACTAGAGCAACGATCTACGCTATTTCCCAAAGTTACACTGCGGATCTTACTTATCTTCTTATAACAGTTAGTTTTCTTCGCGTAAACAGATACTTTATCTTATATTCACTTATTCAACATATTCATATAAGTTAGCGTAGCAAGTAAATAGTAACCTTACAATTCATGCCCAATATACTTCAATGCATAAAATAGGAAACAATACACAGAAATAATGTAAAACTTCTCTTTGTTAATGTTTCAATCAAGTACAGACTCAACCTACCCTGTGCACTCAGCTACAGGGGTCCGCGCACTCAGTTGTAGACCACTAGGCGTCTGCGCACTCAGCTACAGAGCCTTCTCCTACTCTACGACCCAACAACTCACCCTATACTTAGATCAAACTCAATCCATTGTTATTCATTCCATTCCCTTGATGTCCCTTTACAACTTAGAGCCTCGCTCTATTTATACAATCCCATGGTCCGTAGACCATGGGTAGATCTCTCAAGTTGAAATTACAGTACAAAAAAGAGGGTGCCCAACTCTCTGACTCATTTACAATCTTCGTGCTCCGTGCCCACACATTGCAGAGTGTTTACATTAGACATAGTCAAAACTTGGGCTCTAAGCCCCAAAAATTGCCTCAGGGGATCCCGTGCCCAATAGGCCCCCAACACAAACATTAAGACTTTCCCTTGAGTCACTCTGTCGGTGCGGAGATCTTCACGTGGAGACCTCCCAACTCTGCTCGAACCATTGCGAGGTCGGCAATGCACTGAGCCACTGCCTATTGTATCTCTTGGATGCACTATTCGGAAACTGCAGTATCTGAACTTCTTCCCTATAGCTGCTCCTGCGTCTTCTGCATCTGCGCAAGCTTGCCTTCAATTGTTGTTGTGATAATGAAAGCCTAATCAATCCAAGCTTGGATGTGCACATTCAGAACCACTTCTTTATGTCACCTGCGTCTACCTGCTCCTTAGGTGCCTTGGCCTGTTGCTTCTGCGCGAGCCTCTATGCAAGGGCCACCATCTGCATGATCCCTTTTATGTTGTCATATTGTTGCTGCAGTTCGTGCACCGCTGTCTACAAGAGCTCTATGTTCGGATCCTCCTGCAGAGTGGTGAGAACCTCGAACGATTCTTCCAACATTTTGGTGCAGTCCTTCACTGCACTACTAATTTCTTCGAGGCCCATTGTGATGGCATTGGCACGTTGTTCCCCTACCTCTAGAGGAGTTGAAGGCTGTGACTTCAACTGCAGCTCTACTATCTGGAGGTTCAACACTAGCTGAACCTTGGCCATTTCTTATCACGCCTCATGCACCCTTGTTGCTAACCTCTGGATGCATGCCTCTGCTGGTGCTTCTACTGGGATGGCCAGATCAGGGACCATCTAGCAGACTTCCTCAATTACCTGTACCATCTGCCTGTTCTGAGACACGACGTCGTCGTGCTACAAGCTCAACTGCTCCATTTTGATCGTCTTTTCACTCAACACCTGTAGTGCACAGTTCTCCTTAGCCCTCAGTTCTATAGTAATCCCATCCTGCAGAACATAGAGTGTCTCCTGAGGGAGCATAGCCATGTTGATCCCTATTCCTTTCAATGCACTGACCGTAGGCCTGTCAACCTCATTTGTTGTAACCAAGGCCCCCTCTGGCATCACTATTGTGTTGGCCGTATGAGCGCACATCATTTCCTTGGCTATCATTGTTCCTACTGCGAGGCTGGTCAAGAGAGTACTAGCCTGAGGAGTGTGCACATGAAACTCCTGAATCTGTGCTCGGAGGGCTCCCAACACAATTTGATTCTCCTCCGAAAAGTTTTGGAGGGCCTCTGTGGTGAAATCACATACCGTCTCTCCTATATCATGCAGATCCCCCTCAGTAAGGGTGATTGGGTTGATAGACATCTTAGACGCTTTTCCCTTTGTGCACGACCCCACCTGCTCTCTTGGGCGCTGGTGCTTCAATTGTGTCGATGCTGTCTATGTGTATGTGCTACCCTCCTCTATCTCTGTCTCCATCTCTCACTCCTGATTAGGCAAAGGTGACTTCCAGCCCTCGTGCTCCATTTCTGTTACCTTCTGTGCTTCTACTACGACCTTTTGTTGTTCTGCTGCTATCTGCGCAACGTTCCACACATCATCTACCTTTGCTACTACTGCCTCTTTTCTTTTGTTTTCTGCTAACTGTGCCATGTGCATTTTTGCCTCCTCCTTCTTTTTCTCCACAACAAACTTCTCTGCTTCCACCACAGAGATGTCTGGAGCGTGCCATTCCGGTGGCCATGTCTCAAGTACGTCAAAGATCACATCATCTGTGGCCATATATGGTAGTTCCTTCCACTTCTTTGCAGGGTCCTTGTGCACCCTAAGGTAGATGTGATGAAAGTCTGCTTTAAACTCCGTGAAACTTTGTAGGATGTTGTAGACAGTGGGTGATAACTACGGCTTGCGGTTAATCCCCATCCTGATGTTCATCTCCATGAACACCCAAAATATTTTACTTTCGCGGATGTGGTGCATGTCTTTAATAACCCACATCGAAGCGTACTTTGTGGCCTCCGGAAGATCCCTCACAATTGTGGGGAATTGGATGTCCTCAGGCTTTTACTGTCATCCAGGTCCTTGGGCACCTTTGTCTTCCCCTTCCATGGAGGGACATATGTGGGCAGATTGGTTAGAAGGACCGTGCCCTCAATTTCTTCCTCCACGCCCTCATCCTCATCCTCTTCTATTATGATATCCTCAAGGTCTTCTTCCTCCTCATCGGTTTCCAGGTTAACCATTTTCCCTTTTTCCTCCATTGTTAATTTTGTTCGCAGCGGGTTTCGAGGGGACACACGCATCAAAATCATGGGTTGTCTATCTTTCTTCAATATCAGCGTGCGCGGTGATTTAGGGATTTCTGCAACAATCCCGAAAATCTTAAGGGCATCTTCTATGGTCATGGCCTGCGCGGCTTCTTTGGCGTTCATTTCTGCAATTTCCCTAGCTTCTTCAGATGCCGCCATCTTGTTCATCCAGAAATTTCTCAATTATTCAATCGAGTGCTCAAACAACACTCTCCATAGGGCAAACAGGTCTCGATTCAGAATACTTGGGGTGCGAAACAGCTCAGTTCTCAAATGACCAAGTGTTGTGTGCTGGGAAGTCCTTTGTAGTTTATAATGCCTTTTGAATTCAAATTCGACCATTCCCCCGAAATCCAATCCATTAATGCTCCCATGGCAATAGATTTTCCCAAATATTTCCCATAAATCTCATCTTAAATGGATGTCGCCTGCTCCATTTGGTCCCAAACCAAGCATCACATTGTGAATAGTGACTAGAACAGTCACTTTCCAGCCAACCCGCATAGCAGCACAACCACCCTTGCATTGTCGCGCACCCCGTGACACTTCGCTCCTGCACGCAATCTCAACATCCCATAGCTCTCGGGTAGAGTAGTTTATAGTCCTGTACCTGCTTTCAACTACCTAGAGCACTAAGAATATGCTTCCCACGGCTAGTCAGGTGGTTGGACCACTTGTATACGGCTTCAACCGATCATCGATCACTTTTCCTGGAAAAAAATCCACCTTTTATTTTTACTGTCTTGTCGCGCACTTCACCATTTGCATCACGCCACCATGGGTGATCCCTCTAGTAATATATGGTCCAATCCAAGGCATCAAGTTGATCAACTCTCGGTGGTAGTCCCCAAATTTGTCAACGTAATCATGCGCACCCTTCTTTATCACCACAGTTTTCATATCGAGAAAATCCTTTATTTCTTCCTCAAGCTTCTTGACTTCCGCTTCCACTAGAGTGCCTTTCTCCCTTAACTGAACTCTTTCTTTCATGAGTTCTTGGAGCCCAAGATCACCCTGTCGGATTTCTTCCTCAGGTCCCAAACGTTCTTCTTCATTCAGCTGTGTGATCCCTTCTTCCAAGGCTCCGCGAACCGTCATATCCATCGGTGCTGCTATGCACGGACTAGGCATAATATTCTCTATTGGGACTACAACGTTTGCTCCATAGGCTAGCCTAGAAGGCATCTGGCCCGTCAGTTTCTTATACGTTGTCCTATAAGCACACAAAACTGTAGGTATGCGTAGGACCCAAACACTTCGCTTCGCATTATATACCCTGTTCAGTGCTTCACGTACTTCGTTAAATGCTTTTGCATGGGTAACCTTCCATGCACTCATTTTTGTCACCCTCAATCATTCCAAATAGAGGGACCATTTGTGCAATTTCCTCCCCAACACATGCTTATTGACCATGTTCCCCAACGCGAAGTATCCATATGCCTGTACCCACTTGGACAGAGGCGTGGACGGACCATCCCGTACATTGTATTTATCTATTAGTCATGTCTGAGGCTTCCCAAAATGCATCCACATCATTCTCGTGCATTCGCGCCAGTCCTCAAAGCTTCCTTGCTACGTACCCCACCACCTTGCAGGCGTAGCACACAATACCCACTTCAAAGCCTCGAAATGTTGTTGTTCTGGCCCTCCCTCTCAAATCCATTCAAGAAAACATCTACCTCACTTAACCCATCATAAGTAGGAAGATACCTTACTTCCGTCAATACACAGTGCAGCGATCGTGTCATCTTGTTACAGTTTAGGGTGGTTACCTCGTGTAACCAGTTCTGCCATTGCTCCATTTGTTCATTTGAATCCAATGAATAGGAGCTTTCGGGCTCCCATGAGATTCATCCATCTACGATGGGATTTACCCAGTCTTGCTCTTGCGTGGTTATCTTGTAGATGCAGTCCAAATCATCGTCGCTTTCATAATCGTGCACCAGTTCTGTGTAGCGTGATCCTTCTAGAGGGTCCAAAGGTACGACTACGTGCAAAGATTTTTTCTCAAAAATCATCTTATGCTTCTTCAGATTAATCATGCCATTCATGCGAGTGGCCCAATAGATTCATAAGAGCGAGGGTAGGGATTGCTATCATCAACAATCTCTATCACCTAAAATTCAACTAGCGCACTCACTCCTTCAATATCCATTATGATTCCCTGCAATCGCCCGATAGGTATTATCTTTTGTTGGTTCACCATGCATAGCTGAATAGGAGACCACTAGCGTAGGCCTCCCCATGCACTCCCATGTCTGCTTTGGTACAACGTTTGCATCCGATCCTAGATCCAGAATTACTTGGTCCATCTCATATTCGCCAATATGCACAGTTAGCCTCATTTATCTTCCTATTCTTGCCTTGTGTTTTCCGATCTTCCAGACCACGTGCAGGTCTCCTGGTGCAGTCCCAACGCATCTGTTAATGAGTTCCTGCAATCCCTTTATAACCTTACTGTCGCACAGTACCTTCATACACATTTCCAGGAACGTCGTGAGCATCGATGGGTCCATTTCTGGCTCCGGTCTGTCTTTGATTCCTGAAGTGGAGGCATTAGCGAAACTCTTCTTAGCTTACGTAAAAGTTTATATGGCTTGCTCCAAATAAAATTATGCTTCCTTTGCTAGAGAATTGTGAGCCCAAGTAATTTATTCGGGTTGTTTTTCTTTATCATCTCCAGTCATAATTCCACTTCTAAGCATGATATTTACATTAGGTTCTTCCTCATGTGGCTCAGACCTCATAATTTGTAGGTCTTGAGTCGGGGGAGGTTGTAACCCTCCTTTGTCGCGTATCTTGGCTATCAGCGTAGGAAAATCCTCCATCTCATGATCAAACAAGGTACAATACAAATATGATGGTGTTGATGCCTCGAAAATCGCTGCAACAACATTGGGGAAACCACCCAGTCCGGACCTTAGTGCAACTCCTTTTCTGTTTGGGATAGTGGCTCCGACTGGGGGTAATGGGACCAGTTTCCCAGAAATAGATAAATGGGATGAGTGAATGTTTTATAGATAACACTAGTGGTGAGCAAAATGCTAAAACTATTGATAGAAATATAAATAAATGAAACTATCCCGGGAATCTATTGAGCTCTAAAGCGTAGCTTTTGATGCTCTATGTCTAAAAGACAAGCATATAGATGACTGTATCTTTACGACATAGATATTGAATTATTTAAGATTGTTGTGCTTAAATAGTTAAGAAGAGCGATTGAAGCGAAATTACCACACTTTACACATCCATATCATTATCATATACATGATTTAAAAGTAAAGGCACATCACATAAACACCCAATAGTGGAATGAATAAGATTTGCTGTTATAGTGCATGCATATAATCAACGATAGCAAGAATAATTACATAACAATTGACATAAACAGAATGACTTCAGACATAGATAGAAATACCATATGAGCTGTGGGGCACTCCCAGATATCATTCGCTATGCACAGTTCTTCCTTTAACGCAAAACATTCTCCAATCAACGACAATAGTGCACAATTGTATAAAGAAATTTTCTCATTAAAGTAAGAACAATAGGTCGAGTCTCATAAAAGAATATAGGCTGAAGCACAGTAGTGCAAACTTCAGTCTGTTAAGTCTCTTACAAAATTTTACGACCCTTTCTAAAAACATGAAAGGGTCTATAAATACAATACTAATCTAAATATCTATAAAACAGAAATGCTACTTAAACAGATAAATAACTTTTGTTGCTATTTCGGCTGGCGATCTGGGGAGCTGGAGGATGATTCATTGGGTCGGCTGCTTTCCTTTGAATCTGAGCTGATTAATGGCAAGCATTGGCTCAATTTCTTGAGGTTTGTTGAGGCGTGAACTGAGCTGGGCAGCATAGGTGGCATCTTGAATGTCGGGAATCATACACTCGATGGCATCTGTTAAACATTTCAGGGCGACTCTTTGTTCATGAGGCTTAACTAGGAAGTGCCAATACGTTTCCATGTTTAAACTATTAACCCCGGCGATTAATCTTCCTCTGCCTTCTAACTCATGATAACACGTTTGCTCCAATGCATTTGTTGTTGTAATCTTTCCCGGTGTACACTGGGAAATCATATTTGCTAAGTAGAGAGTGTTGTTAACTAGATCAACTAAGTTGCTAGAAGTTAATCTACATCTTGAAGCTGCTCTCTTTGCCTTTAACACCTGAGTGTGCCATTCCGTGAAAAGTATATCTTTATGAACCTCAAGTATCCTGGGCAAATTGGATGCTTTTCCCGAATTCGAATCTTGCCATTCAAGATGTGCAGTAATAGCCTCATCGGCTTGATTCAAGTCATCCCTACCTTTCTCTACCTGCTCATTTATGGATGTAGTTAATTCGCAGAGTGGCTCCGCTTGAGAGATTTGTTGACACAAGAGTTTAATTTGCGATATTAGCTCATTGTTTATCAATGTTGCTTCTTTCCTGAACTATGTTACCTATGAATCTCCTTTTATCTTTTCTAGCTGCGATGTTATTTGAGCGATTTGCTCATCCTTTGTTTTCACCATTTGCTCGTTCGCTGCTTTCAACTTTTCCAATGCCTCCCTTAATTCGTTCTATTTTTGGATCGCAGCCTGGTCAATCCTTTGTTTCTCTGCTTCCAATTGCTGAGCCAATTGATTATTTAGTTGTTGTTGCGCCAG
>APFE030427830.1:0-17999 GCA_000404065.3 Pinus taeda
ATTTTGTTTGCAATAATTCTTTTTACATTCCTAACCTTGATGTATGAATGGATTATAACAATGATCTTGTCTACCATCATATTTTTGAGGTTGAATATTGTTGAAGGAATGATTCAATACCTTTTGACAAATATGGGTAGTGTCACCCTGAAATTGTTGATACTATTGTAAAGTGGATAAAGATCTCGCAACATAACACTATAATATCTATAATATATCTTATCATTCAATCACACATTAGCTGCAAAAATGCCTCGAAACCTTAAGATAATATCAGTTGTTTTGTTAAATTTATCCTTTTTAACTTAAGCTTAGAACGTGTAGACTTACGTAAATTTATATTATATCCTATTTCCTTTTTTTCCTAACCCATTTGAAATTATCCAAAGCAAGCATTCCCTAATATTCTTTTTCATGATTGACTTTCTTACTTCTACGATATTGTTAGATAGTTTCCTTTGTGTCCATATTCTATAGATTTTTTGTTCTGGGTATCATCTTTTACTTCTGCTAGAGGAAGAGAGAGTAAGAGAGTTGATTTTAGGCATTTCCAATACCATAAAATTGAGATCTAATTTCATTTGGTGAACTAGTTTCGATATAAGAGAAGCTCAAGTTTTAACTTTTCATTCATTGCACCTTGCAGTAGTGTTCTTTGTAAATTCATACTACCTTTGTAAATTTAGGTACCGAGGAAAATAAATTAGATATGATGATGAATTGGTTGTATGTTAGTAACTATGAAATGATTTCACTGAGAAATGCATACGATGGAAATGGTGCTAACAAAATGGGATTTAGCAGTCAGAGAAAATGGAAATTTAATGTTGTGCTGGTTCATAAATTAAAACCTCATGTGGAAACTTTTGTTAGAGAGAAAGGAGATTAGTGTTCCCCATGCAATTTTAGTTCTATGAGTGGGGAGATGGCGTTTTAGTATCCTCAATTCAATAACATGAAGGAAATGCTAAATGTTGGAATGAGAAGCAACATTAATTGTGAAATTTTTTGTATGTTGATTGGGTAGAGTCCTGTGTATTAAGGTCAAGTTTTATGTTATACTTAAGTCAATGGGACTCCTAAGTGCATTATAGCCTCAAGACACGGTGAGAGCTCAAGTGCCACTCCTATGCAAAAATACAAAAAGAAGATCTAATGTAAGTAATATAGAGAATAAAGTGTTTTTATATTGCTAAAGGTAAAAAAAAATACACTCGATGAATGCCTTCAAGGAAGGTAAAGGAGGAAGGGAAGATGGCTCAATTTCTCCAAGGTATATCACCTAAAGAGGATACAAATGTTATTTCCTATGGTTTATTTCTACCATCTAAGGATGAAAATAAAAACTTGTAATAAAGGATTGCCTTGTAGTGTTAGAAGAAGATTTTGTTGATGGAGCTTTTCTCTATCTCAAGGGTGTGGCCGGTTGGTGCCTTCAAGGAGTGGAGTACTACCTATTGAAAAGGAGAGCCATGTTTTGAGGGAATGGTACCTTTTCAAGTTATTCATTTGGGAATATCTTAGAGAAGAGTCAAAGACGTGTTATTGAAGACATTGGAAAGGGATATCTTAGTGAATACACAACTCCCTTGGGAGAGGCTTCATGCTTGGTATTGGGAGAATACAAATTTTATTCCAACTAAATTAGTCATTCATAACTAGTCTTTTCCAAATTTGCACTATCTTGACTTTCAATGTTTCCTAATTTAAATTTGTTCAATGTTGCACATGTTTTTGGAACAAGATGAGAGGATTTTATATTGGTAACTTCAAAAGTTACATAATGGATATAAGTAAGATTAGGAGTATTAAATCAGATGTTGATCTGATCTTAATGGAATAGATATGGTAGAGAAACTAAATACCTTTGTGCAACTCATATATACATTCAAACAAGAATGTAGATGAAATATGCATGGCTTGAAAGATTTAGTATTGTTGTGGAATTAATTGGAATTAATAAGTAATAACCACCTCATTTTACAAAATATTTTTTTCTACATTATTTGCAATATGAATTTACTAAAAAATCATAAATGACAATAAGAGGGTGCATTTGAAAGTTAAAAAAAATCAACTAGAGTTTGTTGTCCAAATATCGAGAAAACCCTTGCATTTGCTCATGGACATAAAAATCAAAGAAAATGGAAAAAAAAGCAAGAAAATTGTCTGTAGACAAATGGGAAAGCAAGAATAACTCTAAAAATATCAAAAAAATCATTAACATAGGGGTTTATTAGAACATACCTGTTATTGGAAGAAATGAAGATTGTCTCACTGTTCTTCAATCTTTGATTGACAAAATATTCGTTGTTGGGTGCGATAATGGCTATTCAAACCTCGAATCCTCCTTGAATGCAGGCATAACGCTCTCCCCTTCCTTCTCCAACAATTAGAAAAAAAAATGAGGGAACAATAAATGAATTCGGCCTTTTCTAGCCACGATGATGAATGTTTGTCCATGTGCTGGACGATAGTTTCCATCCTAGAGCGATATTTCCCGAAATATCATGATATTTTTTGGGAGACAAAATATAGTGATATTTCCTTGGTGATATCTCATCTAAACTCTATAACAAGTCATTCCTCCTATCTAAAAACTATCCTCACCTATATGGATTCATTATTTAACGATATCTCGTCTCCCCGAAAATATCGCGATATTGTCTTCACTGGTACTATCTATTTCCAAATTTCAAAGATGATTTGTTTGCCAATACATTCATGCTATTAATTCATTTCATGATATCACTAAGGTTTTTCCTCATGGACGTAGGACTTGACATCTCTTTTAGTTGCAACATTTGGCGTTGTTGATGATATTTAAGAATTCCAATTTGTGGTTTGGAATTTACGAGCATTTATGAATGGAATCTAGAGAACCTCTTTCTTTGTAGCATCTTGAGAGTTTGTAGTGTTCACACCCTCAACTACAAAGCCTTACCTAATTTGGAATTGTTACAACAGACCAAGGGAGGCACACATTTGTCCCTTTACACATGAAGGAATCATGGACTATGTTGGATATGTTTTTGTATATATGTTGGCATTGTAAGGGGGTTGAATTATTATGTGATATGGCCATTTTAAATGAATGTTAATGATGGACTATGTTGATTCAATTTTTGTATAGATATTGCATTGTAAAGCGGTTTAAATTCAGGTTGCAATTATTATCTAAGATGAGAAATTTAAAGCAATGTTGTCCATTTGGAAAAATTCATTCACATTCAGTGTATGGTATGTCAACAATATGCAAAAATTCTTGTTAGTAGGCTTTATGGAGGGTTGATACTATTGATCCTTCCATGCTCATATTCATTCTTGTACTGATAATATGACATTGTAGCAGTATGTTGAATGGACTCCACATGTTGTGTGTATCATGCTATAGGGTGTGACATTGAGGTAGCTCCTTTAATTTTTTTTTTAGTTAGTTAAAAATAGGGGCTACATGAATATAGATTTTATAAAGGTTATATTGTTGTGTTGATCATTTTTAAAAATTAATGGCTATAAGAAATTTCAAGGACTAACATAAATCCTCACACAATTCTTTAAAGTGTACTAACTCAATCGAGGAGCATGTATATTATAAGGAGGTTGGTGGTTCAATTCCATTTCCCACTAACATGAATTAATCAACGATTTTTTAGTATATTTTTAATTAAATTGATTTTATATTCATTTATTTCAATGGTGAGATATTCTTTTGGATTCATTGTTTCATTTTGTCTCTAGATAGTCAAAAGTGATAATTTATTATCTTTAAAAATAATCTTTTATTGTGTCTAGAGAGATAATAGATAGGATTAAAGACATATTTCCTCTAATCATGAGTATTGTTTTCGGACAGGCAAGAATGAGATTGTCTCCTAAGTGACAATAATGCTTGTGTTATCTATTGTCCTTATAGAGACATTTTTTTAAGACCACCATTTCAGACACTCGCTTAAATACAATATTTAAGACAACACAATTTTTTTTTCTCCCAAGTTAAGAAAATCTACCAAAAAGTATTCCAATTATTATCTTAAAACCCCCATTTATGTAATATTGATCCAAGATGCTTTGTTTTTGAGCTTAATAATCTGCTACATCTCTACCACGTTTCCATGTGTTTGAACACCAAAATAAACATGGCATTCAAATTGGAAGGAGAGAATGAAAGTTGACAAAATGATACCCAGGGGATTGAGCTGGCTCAAACCAAAGAATTTCTGGAGTGTTGCAAGTCCCCATTAACCTTGTCACATCGATTTGGTGCATCCAACCTTGCCACATTGAACCTATCGAGGATGGTTCACAATATACTTAAGTATTACATCTAAATCACCAACATCATTGGGAATTTTGTGAAGCTTAATGTAGTGAAAAATTTTCTTGCCTTAATTCTATTTGTGGAATAACACACTTCATGTCAAACCATTCTCTTTAAATGAAAAAATTATGTAAATTTTTTAATGTGGAAACAACTCTATAAATTGAAATGACCACCACGTAAAAGAAATGATGGAGCTCACTGGTAAATCAAAATACTAGCTTTCTGGATAAGCTCACCATCCCACTACCCTTATATAATAAAATATGAGGGAAACACACAAGATGTTATAATAAAATGAGAGGGAAAAACACAAGATGAAAGTAAGATATAAATCTCAACCATCCAATGATTATGAATCTGTTTAATAAAAAATCATCAAAATTATGTATTTGAGTATAAACTTTATATTTAAAATTCTAAATTTTAAAATAATGGTATCAAAATTAAGTATTTGAGTATAAATTTTATATTTAAAATTATAAATTTTAAAATAATGGTATGAGTATTTTGCATTTTCAATTCAGTAAGTATCTTGATGATGGATCCCTATTAGAATTGGAAAGGTCAATAAGTATAAACTGTAACCAAACGGTATCCCATTCTCAATACCCTTCCAACTCATTCAATTCAGTATCGTGTTGTAGCCTAACAACCAAGTCATGTTATGTTTGCTTCCCAACCCAAAAAATGTCATAATTTTGAGTTCTAGAGAGTGAACCTACCAAATAAGCACGCTATTGATGCTAAGGTGGATCTTAATTTGGAATTTTAAAAATATTTATATAAATTTTGCATTTTAAATATTGTCTTTTCCCGAATCTTTTATGAAGTTATTGGGAGATGTACATGGACTTTTGGGAAAGTGTATTAGCTAAC
The DNA here is from genome assembly GCA_000404065.3 of Pinus taeda. Taxonomy (NCBI): domain Eukaryota; kingdom Viridiplantae; phylum Streptophyta; class Pinopsida; order Pinales; family Pinaceae; genus Pinus; species Pinus taeda. Next base: position 5,201 of record APFE030427830.1, read on the forward strand.
CAAGGTCCTTGTGCTTCATTCATACCCATATGTTTTTTGGTAGAATTTGGAACATCCATGCTTGGACCAGTAAGTATCTGTGAATTAGATAGATCTAGGTGCTATTTCCAATTGATTTTATGTAATATGTTGCTTTGTTCCTCGTCATTGGTGCTTTCATGATTATTTCATTAAATTCTTGTGGTTATCTTGCATTGACCAGTATTTATAGGTTATTTTGATGAAATATATGGTTGTTTTGGTTCTTTCGTACCTTCATGAATAGATTCACATGATTATGGCAATTTGGGTATTATACTGAGTGAGTGATTTTGATGGAATAAATTGCATAATATTGCAGTTGACATTTATTGTGCAAGGTAAAAATATTAATTTTATAAAATATTAAAGAATTTAAGAATATGTTATGGGTTAATTTTTAAGCACAAGATTGTAAAGGATGTAGTTGGTTAAGTGTTGGAGTATTTTTAATTTTGTTTGCAGTAACTTTTTTTACATTCCTAACCTTCCATGTATGAATGGATTATAACAATGATTTTATTTTTAATTTTTTTTGCAATAGTTTTTTTACATTCCTAACCTTTCATGTATGAATGGATGATAACAATGATCTTCTCTACCTTGATCTTTTTGCAGTTGAATATTGTTGAAGGAAAGATTCAATATTTTTTGACAAATATGGGTAGTGTCACCTTGAAGTTGTTGATACTATTGTAAAGTGGACAACTCTCTCGCAACATAATACTATAATATATCTTTATCGTTCAATCACGAAGGCATTAGCTACAAAGACGCCTAGAAACCTTAAGATAGTATTGGTTGTTTTGTTAAATTTGTCCTCCTTAACTTAAGGTTAGAACATGTAGACTTATGTTATTTCAGGTGCCTGGAAACCTTAAGATGTTATTGTTTATTTTTTTAAATGTCCTCTTTATCTTAGAAGATGTAGACTTATGTTATTTCCTATTTCCTTTTATTCGCAACCCATTTCAAATTATCCAAAAGAAACATTCATGAACATTTTTTTTCATGATTGACTTTCTTACATAATGATATTGCTAGAAAATTTTGTTTGTGTCCATATTCTGTAGATTCTTTGTTCTAGGCATCATCTTTTAATTATGCAAGAGCAAGAGAGTTGATTTTAGGCATTTCCAATACCATAAACTGGAGATCTATTTTCAATTGGTGAACTAGTTTTAACTTTTCATTATTTGCATGTTGCAGGTAGTATTCTTTGTAAATTCACACTACCTTTGTAAATTCAGATACAGAGGAAAATAAATTAGATATTATGATGAATTGGTTGTAGATTAGTAACCATGAGTTGATTTCAATGAGAAATTTCATACTATGGAAATGGTGCTAACAAAATGGGATTTAGTAGTTAGAGAATGGAAATTTAATGTTGTGTTGGTTCATAAATTAAAACCTCATGTGGAAAAGTTTGTTAGAGAGAAAGGAGATTAACGTTCCGCATGCATTTTTAGGTCTATGATTGGGGAGATGGAGTCTCAGTATCCACAATTCAATAACATGAAGGAAATGCTAAATGTTGGAATGAGAAGCAACATTAATTGTGGTAGAGTCTTGTGTATTAAGGTCAAGTTTTATGTTATACTTAGGTCAATGGGACTCCCAAGTGCATTATAGCCTCAATGCATGGTGAGAGCTCAAGCACCACTCCTATATAAAAATACAAAAAGTAGATCTAATGTAAGTAATCTAGAGAATAAAGTGTTTCTATATTGCTAAGGGTCAAAAACAATACACTGGATGAATGCCTTTAAAGAAGGTAAAGGAGGAAGGGAAGATGGCTCAATTTCTCCATGGTCTATCACCTAAAGAGGATAAAAACTTTCTCTCATATGGGTTATTTCTACCATCAAATGATGAAAATAAAAACTTGTAATAAAGGATTGTCTTGAAGTCTTAGAAGAGGATTTGGTTGATGGAGCTTTTCTCTATCTCAAGGGAGTGGCCTATTGGTACCTTCAAGGAGTGGAGTACTACCTATTGGAAATGAGAGCCATGTTTTGAGAGAATGGTACCTATTCAAGTGACTCTTTAAGAATATCTTAGAGTATTGGAAAGCAGAACCATGTTTTGATAGAATGGTACCTATTCAAGTGATTCATTTGGGAATATCTTAGAGAAGAGTCAAAGACATGTTATTGAAGACATTGGAAAGGGATATCTTAGTCAATACACAACTATATTGGGAGAACCTTCATGTTTGGTATTGGGAGAATACAAATTTTATTCCAACTAAATTAGTCATGCATAACTAGTCCTTTCCAAATTTATAGTATCTTGACTTTCAAAGTTTCCTATTTTGAATTTGTTCAATGTTGCACATGTTTTTAGAACAAGATGAGGGAATTTTATATTGGTAACTTACAAAGTTAAATGATGAATATAAGTAAGATTAGAGTATTAAATCAGATGTTGATATGAACTTAATGGCATAGATATGATAGAAAAGGTAAATACCTTTATGCAACTGAGATAGATTCAATAAGAATGTAGATGAAATATGCATGGCTTGAAAGGTCATCTATATTGTGGAATTTTGCTTGTATGTTCCTATAAACAACATTTGCATATAGAAAATGGTTTTATTTTGGAAATATTGTTACTTTCTCATGTGTTTTTCATGCATTTGGGCTCATATTTTATTGAGCATGAAATTACTCTAATTTTGTGGATTATATGTAGTTCTGTCACTACTTGAAGTTGGGTCGCCACATTTGCATGCATTAGCTTTCAACTGATGCGACGTAATTGAAGTATCTATAAATTCTTTGACAAAATCTTGTGAAATATTGTGGTATGTTACTATTTTGGTATAATGATCAATCAACCATAGTCATCTTTTTGAGAATTAACTCTATTTTTCACAAAAGGATCGCTGATGTTGAGGTTGGATTTTATTAATGAGATATATTCTATAATCTTGAGTGATGCAGGAGCATCTAGCTGACGGGTCATCATGACAGAAGGTTGTTTGGTCTCTGAGAAGACTGAAGAGGAAATTGCAAGTGAAATCTGTAGTCATTTCTTTTGTTGTTATTTTAATTTCGTGAAGAAACAATATTTAGGAAGGTAGAAAGTTAATTAGAGAAACTATTACAAACAATTATTTTATTTTGATGTTAACTTTTACAGATTGTAACGTAGGGAAATAAACAGTTTTAGAACTAAAAATGAACTATCAAAATGTAACCAATAACAATTAGGAGAAGTTGTTTCTAGGCAATCATTGAAAAAGAGTTAGAATGCATTGTAACAGGTTTGACCTTTTAGAAATAGAAATAGAATAAAAACATCTCTAAGCAAACAAGTTACTTTTTCACATCCCACAGTTGTTTATCTATCGTTTGTTGAATTACTTGATACAATGAAAGGACATTCTCTGGTATCTATTCTACAAGCATCTATACATATATTTTTCTACTTGTATTGATTAAATAGATCGATAAATCCACAAAGAAATTTTACAAATATAGCCACTGACGACACTACAGAGAGGAGGCAACATGGTTCTATAATTACTAATCAAAACAATGAAAGGAGTTCCTCGAAGTTATAAAAAATTATCTTATGTAATTTATTCATTTGATATCAAATTTCAGGATATGTATTGTAATATATCCAAATTTTCACTTTGTAGATGCCTTAGATTTAACACATTCGTTGATTCAACAGTTTATGGAGGTTACTAGTTTTTTCTCCTACACTTTTACAAAAGGAGCAAGAGTAGTTGTTAGGGAGGAAAAAACAGGGTTTCATTTTGGCGAAGATGAATCCCCTACTTGGCTTAATCATAAATGAAAGCTTATGAATATTAGGGAAACTATGTCTTATTTGGGCAGGTCTTTGGTAAATAGTTTTTCAACTATTGATTATTGGAGATGGATAATAACCCGTTTTATAAAAGAAAAATTCATAAATGAAATCTTATGAATATTGGGGGCACTATTTCTTATTTGGGAAGGTCCTTCGGTAAATAGTTTTTCAACTATTGATTATTAGAGATGGATAATATCCAATTAAAAAAAAGAAAAATTCAATCTTGTAGTAATATTATCCTACTGCCTTCCAAGAAGATTGCAATTGTTGATCAATTTCTAGCTTCCTTCCAAGAAGATTGCAATTGTTGATAAATTTCTAGCAATGGGTCACATTGGTTTCTCTATCTTTTTTCTTGTAAATTAGCCTATAAAATGCTAGAACATGTACTCCAAAAGCTTGATTGGGCAAGCAAGGTGGGGTAAAAATGATTGATATGGTGTCTTTGTGTTTTTTGTAGTTGCACATTACCAAGTGATCAAGGGCGATTGAACATCCCCAGCATTAGTAAACACATGATTTCCATTGTTCCTTTGGATTTCTGTAACATCTCTACAAAATTTCAATTTTTTTGGGATTCTCTCAAATGCTGATATACTTTGTGCCTATAAATATTTCCAATGTTATGGGATATTTATGTTAGTGTAAATTTCTTCTTAAATTTAACCTCCTTGCTACATGCTTAGAAGATATATAGAAACTCAAATTTCGATTGTATTTCACTTTCCATATATTTCACTTGCTTATTGGCTTCCACATTCCTACTTCTATTGACATTCCTTTGCACCTCTCAGTGAAATTGCCAATTTAAAATCAATGCCTATATATGAAATTTCAAGGACTACCATAACTCTCACATAATTCTTTAAAGGGTGCTAGCTCAATGGTAGAGAACCTTCTTTATAAGCAGAAGTTTAGTGGTTCAATTCCACTGTGTCTTAATATGAATTAATCAATGATATTATAGTTATTTTTAATTAAATACTTTGAATATTAGCTTATTTCAATGGTTATATATTTTTCTAGATTCATTATTTTATATTGTCTCTAAATAGACAAATGTGATGTATTATTATCTTTCAATGTAATTTTTTATTGTCTCTAGAGAGACAATACTTAGGATCAATGACATTGTCTCTTTAAAGACAATATATCTTGAATCCCAAATATTGTCTCTAGAGAGACACGAATGAAATTGTCTTTGGAGAGACAAAAATGCTTTTGTTATATATTGTATTTATAGAGACAATATTTTAAGACAATTCGATTTGAGACACCTGCTTAAAGACAATAGACAAGTTTTCTCTTGTCTCAAGTTAAGACAGTTTACCCAAAATTTTTCTTAAAACCCCCTTTTGTGTTATAGTGAGACGTAGTTGTGTTTATTTCTCTGTGAGTTGCAACTTGCACGCATTAGCCATTTAAGAAATTATCCTCGATGAAGATGGGAACGTGAGTGGTTCCCAATCATCCTTTAATGGATATATTTTTCTTTCTAAAGATTATTAATGCTTCTCATTGCTCTGAGTATTGATCTCCTTTATATAATTTGTAGAGGCATGAAAGCCTAGCAGTTGTCGGCGAAGCTATTGTAGCGCAGTGGAAGCATGGTCGAAAAGTGAAACTTATAGAAGGGGCAAGCATTTGAGCAATGTGTCGAAAAAAGAGAATCAAAGTGCTCAGATTAGAACTCAAAAATATTAAGGCGGAGAATCAAAATGTAGAGGAAAAATATGAAATGCCAGATATAAATCTTAACCATTCCAAAGAATATGAAGAAACCAGTGCGATATTGAAGCGACTAATGCTAGATTTGATATCTTTCTCCTGTAAAAATTTTAAGCTTTGGGAACTTAAAATGGAGGAACTACTTGGTTCAATATATTTATGGGAATTTTTTCAAGAAACTTCTATAAATCCCTGAGAATCGAGATAAGAGGTGCAATAACATTGGTTCTTATTATATCAACATTAGATGAAAACATTTTGTCTAGTATTTTGCATGAATTTGGTGAAGTAAAAAGTGCAAAAGTATTTTGTGATATTCTGGAAATTAAGTACAACATGAAGTGGAGTAAAAAAGCTAAAGTTGATGAAGGTGTTGTTAAAAACTGTGATTGTGTTCAAAGCATCATAACGGGGATCAAGATTGAAAGTATGTATGTAGCTCACAATGGAGTAAAATGTGATATTAAGGGAAATCCCTATGATGCAGGTTTTAATTATGAACGTGCAACACTTTATGAACAATTCAACTTTTCAAATGAGTATTGGTTACAAATTATACATGAAATTTTTTTTAGATGATTTATTAAGCGGAAGAGTAACTATGCTTAAAGATAAATTGGATTATAAAGATGAAACTAAATACAAATATTGTAATGTAGAAAAGTACGAAGATTTGTCAGAAGAAGAAAAGGTTGGAAAGAACCTGAACTATGATGATTTTTAAAATCTCACCAATGTTTATGAGTATACCGGTATTGGTAGTAGCCACGAAGAAGCAATAGAAAAAGAAGAATATAACTCAATTGTAATGTCGTTTGGACAATACTTAAAAAGTTCATTGATGGAAGTGGATTTGTTGAAATGAAATAGAAACATACCAGTTGTAACAAGGAGCAATATATAGTGTCCATGATCTCTAGTAAGAAGAAGAAAAATAAGTTTTGAGCAACAAGTAAAATAAATTTTTCATCGATATATTGTATCAAAGAAAGTCAAAATGAAATATTTAATTCATGTTTTTAAGCCTCGCTCAGACTTAGACCAGGAAGCAAGTTAACATAAAGGTCATGATTAAGGGGAACTGTCAAAATAATAATCACACCCATTGTTCCCATGAATGATGATTATTCTAGATTATTATTAAAAGTTAATAATCCACAAGTTTAAGTAGAAAATAAATGAGAGTTAGTAAAATCCCTACATTCTTGTAGGGGATTGATGTATAAATTAACGTAACTGGGGATTGATGTGTAAATTAACCTAACTGGAATGTATTATGTAAGCTTCAATGTTCAATATTCTTCTTTGATACTCATGAATTTGATGCTCTGATTCTTTTATGTGTGAGTTTAAATTTAACTCCGCTCTATACCTTGATCACCATGATCGACCAAGGATGTTGATTGGAACTGCAGGTAACCCTAAGGCTTGGGGAGAGATTCCTAATGTTGTGCAGGGACCAGTAATTGATATAGTACTGGTCCCACCAAACCACCATGAATTGAGATTTTTGAAACCAATATTTAAAAAAAAATAAATAACATTAATTATAAATAAGTATTAATTTATGTCCAAGATTTCCCCATACATTGACTGGGCCCACAACTGTCCATAAATAGTATTTTACCACTTTAGACTGCAAACCATATTGACCCAACTAGAAAATAGCTAAAGCCATAAAGGCTTCCAAAATGGTCTATTCCAGAACTACAAAGCAGCAGTCACTCCAACCCCCGCTCATCAAAACTACAGCTTTGCATCCCAAATAAATATGCCTACCTGCACATAACAAAAGTGAATGTATGTCAGCCATAACTGGTGTGTTGTTCAACAACTAAACACCCTATGTTCAATAAATGACACCCAACCCAATAACATTTAAACCCACTTTGTTCAATAAATGTCACCCAGACCCAATAACTGCAATAAATGACACCCAACTCACTCTATTTCTCATTAAAATAGATCAAAGTACATGGATCAACAAATAACCAATTCCCAACTATTACATCACATCAAATTAAATCTAGACCACACATTCAAAATGAAGCCATTGCAATCCATGTGCATCCATGTCCACCAATTAAATTCATGTGCCAAAAACTATAAAAGAAGTCCAACCACTGTTGAAGTTGCATCTTATGCTTTCAAACTATTCAGCAAACTTGAAGACAACATCACAAAACAGTTGCCAATATATCCAGGTTAGTTATATCAATTACAGCTCATTCTTCTTATAGTTCTGTTTTCATTTATCAGATTTCTTACATGATCTGTCTGACCATAACTGCTAGAAGGATACCTAGATGGTTTCACAAACTACCATTGAAAGTCATTGCTCTTACAGTTCTAATTTCATTGTTTTCATTTATCAGAGTTCTTACGTGATCTGTCTGGCCATAACTTCTAAAAGGATAGTTGGATGGTTTCACAAACAACCATTGAAATTCATTGTTATTATAGTTTCGTTTTCATTGTTTTCATTTATCAAAGTTCTTATATGATCTGTCTGGCCATAACTGCTAAAAGGATACCTGGACGGTTTCACAAACAAGCATTGAATAAAAAGTGGGTTCTAAATACAGCTATTTAGAAAAGTTAAAACCATTCCTTAAAATAAAAAAAATGAATGCCTTCAACATACTTAATTTTTTCAGTTCAATTTTCTAAAGCTTTTTATGACTCATAAGTCCATTCCAAGGTTGATCAGAGCTGCAAGTTGTTCCCAACATAGAATTTATGCCTGGAATGGTGGCCGTGGACTGTTATGGAGAAGTTGCAATAATGAGACATTTTTGGCGATGCCAAACAACAAAAAAAATGGAAAATGATATTTGAAACAACTATCATAGAATCCTACTTGAATCCATATAAATGTTGCTAAACTGATGACCAGGCAGGCAATTGAGATACTACGAAGTAATTTGTAATGAGAGACTACGAAGTAATACAATTCGATTTCCTGTAACATACATGTTGATAATTTCCTGTAATAAAGGAAAAGTATTTTTGAAGAAGTAGTAAAGCATAATTTAAAAATATTCTAATGTCTAAATGCATGCAATAACGTTACAGGTTGTTGCATCTATGGCAAAAGGAAGTTACTCTGCTCATACAAGGAGAAGTGGCAGGAGAGTGACAAGGGGTGCGCAGCTACGATGCACATCATCTGATGAGGACAGGACAACTGATGTCAATGCCAACAATGCACCAGGGAACATTGTTGAGGATGACCATGTGATAGCAGCTGATGTTAACAGGCCATCAGACATAGAACCAACATCAACAACATTCCAAGGAGCAAGCTCAACTAAAAATATCAGTGCCATAAGAGGATGGACAAAAATATCAATATAAAAACACTTTATTCTCTATATTACTTACATTAGATCTTCTTTTTGTATTTTTACATAGGAGTGGCACTTGAGCTCTCACCGTGTATTGAGGCTATAATGCACTTAGGAGTCCCATTGACCTAAATATAACATAAAACTTGACCTTAATACACAGGACTCTACCCAATCAACATACACACAATTTCACAATTAATGTTGCTTCTCATTCCAACATTTAGCAGTTCCTTCATGTTATTGAACTGTTGATACTAAAACCCCACCTCCCCACTCATAGACCTAAAATTGCATGGTGAACACTAATCTCCTTTCTCTCTAACAAAAGTTTGCACATGAGGTTTTAATTTATGAACCAGCACAACATTAAATTTCCATTTTCTATGACTGCTAAATCCCATTTTGTTAGCACCATTTCCATCGTATGCATTTCTCACTGAAATTATTTCATAGTTACTAACATACCACCAATTCATCATCATATCTAATTTGATTGCCTCGGTACCTAAATTTACAAAGGTAGTATGAATTGACAAAGAACACTACTACAAGGTGCAAGGAATGAAAAGTTAAAACTTGAGCTTCTCTTATATCGAAACTAGTTCACCAAATGAAATTAGATCTCAATTTTATGGTATTGGAAATGCCTAAAATCAACTCTCTTACTTTCTCTTCCTCTTGCAGAAGTAAAAGATGATACCCAGAACAAAGAATCTATAGAATATGGACACAAAGGAAACTATCTAACAATATCATAGAAGTAAGAAAGTCAATCATGAAAAAGAATATTAGGGAATGCTTGCTTTGGATAATTTGAAATGGGTTAGGAAAAAAAGGAAATAGGATATAATATAAATTTACATAAGTCTAGACATTCTAAGCTTAAGTTAAAAAGGACAAATTTAACAAAACAACCCATATTATCTTAAGGTTTCAAGGCATTTTTGCAGCTAATGCCTGATTGAATGAAAAGATATGTTATAGATATTATAGTGTTATGTTGCGAGATCTTTATCCACTTTACAATAGTATCAACAATTTCAAGGTGACACTACCCATAATTGTCAAAAGGTATTGAATCATTCCTTCAACAATATTCAGCCGCAAAAATATCATGGTATACAAGATCATTGTTATAATTCATTCATACATCAAGGTTAGGAATGTAAAAAAAATTATTGTAAACAAAATTAAAAATACAATTATTGTTATAATCCATTCATGTAATGTAAAAAAAAAATAGTGCAAACAAAATTAAAAATACTCAACACTTAGCCAACTACATCCTTTACAATCTTGTGCTAAAGAACTAACCCATAATATATTCTTAGATTCTTTAATATTTTGTAAAATTAATACTTTTATATTGCACAATAAATATCAACTGCAATATTATGCACTTTATACCATCAAAATCACTCACTCAATGTAGCACCCAAATTGACATAATCACGTGAATCTATTCATGAAGATATGAAATAACTAGAAAAATCTAATGAAATAAGCATGAAAGCACAATGACGAGAAACGATAAGAGCAACATATTACATAAAATGAACTGAAAACCTAGATCTATCTAATTCAGAGATACTTACTTGTCCAAGCATGGAAGTTCCAAATTCTCCCAAAAAAACATATGGGTATGAATGAAGCACAAAGGACCATGGTCAGCTAATACATTTTCCTAGAAGTCCATGTACATGTCCCGATAACTTCATAAAAGATTTGGGAAAAACAATATTTAAAATGAAAAATTTATATAAATATTTTAAAAATTCCAAATTAAGATCCAGCTTAGCATCCCTAGCCTGCTTATTTGGTAGGCGCACTCTCTCGAACATAGCATGACTTGGCTGCTGGCCTACAACACGATAGTGAATTGAATGAGTTGGAAGGGTATTGAGGATGAGATACCATTTGCTTGCAGTTGGCCCATTCTATGCGCATTCTGATCTCCTCCTAGTATTTACATATTTTTTATTTTTCTTTTGGTTATTATATTTTCTAATAACATTCCAAACATTTGCTTCAAACAAAATAGTAACTTTATAAACTAATACTGTACTGCAACTGACAGAACCTGCAAAGTGGTTTCTAATTCAATGTTTTGAACATATTGAGAGGATGTGCGTGCTGTATATTCGCATGAACCTGTAAAGTCGTAATATAATTTTACAGGTTCATATTATATGTTTGCGAATTGCACTATTTAGCCAGCGTCGTCATCTCCAATTGGTAGGGCAGTACTTAAAAATATTCAATCGTGTGTGTTTTAATTTCTAAAATGTTATATCATAATATTACATCTATTTTCCAAAACGTTGTCTTATAATACTACATATTTATTATCTGGCTTTGCTATTTCACAACAGTTAGTTTTGTAATTTGAACTTCAAAGTTCTGATGGTATCCTATTTATTATCTGGCTTTGCTATTTCACAACAGTCAGTTTTGTAATTTGAACTTCAAAGTTCTGATGGTATCCTCTGCAGCATGCTCCAAAACTAAGTGGGAATTAGCCATTCACCTCAGATTTAAGGGGAACAATGATATATGTTTATGTATAGGGATAGGTATAGTTTATCTTATACTATAGTAGCAAAATTCAAGTTTGAGTTTGAATTGGAATTTGATTCAGTATAGAAAAATTTAATTAAAAAAAAAAAAAATAGCAACATACCTCTGGTATATATTCAAATATATTATTTTTTCAATATTTTAAATCATTGTTATATTTAGAATAGCAAGTACGATAATAAGTTTTAAGAATTTTGTATTGATCCATTCACCCACTTACACCATAAATAATATGATATTTAATATAAAGTGAATTTCCAAAATATTCCGCATTACAATGAACCATCTAAATTCCACATTATCAAGTATTTTAAGTAATAATGGGATCTTTTAAGTATTTTAAGTAATAATGTGATCTTTTAAGTATTTTAAGTATTAGCAACTCAATTGGTGATCGAAGTAATAATGTGAAATCTGTGTAAACTAAAACATCCAAGGTTCAAATCCCCCTGTTTATTGAGAGATCTCTCCATGTCAAAAAAATTTTAAAATCTTACAATTTCCAAAAAAAATAAAAATAAAAAAATCTAACAATTTCTAAATTGTTTCCAATACCAAAAAAAAAGTCTAACAATTTCTAAACTGCATCCCATAACTATTTAGATCAGTTTTATCCTTTTGATTTCAAATAAATTTAAATAATAAAAACCACGTACTCTCTTTTGGCCCAAAATCCTCTCATGTTCAACCTACTAAATTCCTTCCGTCCATCTTCCCATTTCTCATGGAAGTTAACGAAATGCACCCACATGCACCCAGACACAATATGATGGATCTATGTTCTAGCCTAGATCCATCTTAAGTCTAGATCTACCAAGCTACCACAGGGATCAAATGATTTGATCCCTCTAGTGATTTGATCCCTTTAGTGGTTTGGTAGATCTGGAGTAGATCCATCTTAATTGTGGATTTACCAAGCGACTAGAGTGATTTGATATAGATCCATCTTAATTGTGGACTTACCAAGCAATTAGAGTGATTTGATCCCTCTCATTGCTTGGCAAATTTGGAGTTAAGATGGATCAAAGATGGTTTAATTTCCCCCTTTAAATAGGTTATACTCCACACGAATACCATGGGTCAATACCATGGATTCGGGTCAATACCATGGATTCTCCTACCGTGAAGTTATTTATAATTTAAAGTTATTTTTCTTTGTTATTTTTTATTTTATTTTGACCAAGTAAAAATGTTTTCATGGGTCAATACCATGGATTCTCCTACCGTGAAGTTATTTATAATTTAAAGTTATTTTTCTTTATTATTTTTTTATTTATTTTGACCAAGTAAAA
>APFE030427839.1:0-20116 GCA_000404065.3 Pinus taeda
ATGTGGAAATAGATAATGGATTTATTTCATAGACATTTATAAACTATTTAAACCTTTATAGTTTTTTTAAGAGCCTTGCATCCAAGAATTCACTACAACTGACTAAATTATTTTTGCATTTAACATTAAAGCTGAGCCCAACATAAAATCAACCAAATGTGGAAAAAGACAATGGGTTTATTTCATGGACATTTATAAACTATTTAAACTTTTATAGTTTTTTTTTAAGAAAAAACTCAATAATATTATATAAGATATATAACGACTAAATAATTACATCATCTCAGAATACAATAAACTCCAGATAGGACTGATCCAATATATCCACAATATTCCTATATTCAGAATGCAGCTTATATGCAGTGTATGAAGATACACGCTGATGATAGAATGATAGAGGAGAATATGCCATATCATCAAAATTTCAGGAGCATATAGGTCGGTTTCCACGTGCAAGACAAAATAGTGGCATATACAAATACAAAAGTATAGAAAAGAGGAAAGACATACCTCGGCTTTTGAATGACAAAAGTGCTATGTACCAAGGAGAGAGAATTCCTGAATAGGAAATCTCTCTGCTTCAAAAATTACCTCCATATTCCAGATGCAAGGTTGTGTGAGAAGACCCTTTTTAGATAGAATACATGCCTGGACATCTTGAGATCTGTAAATATGACGAATAGAATAGTTCTCCATCTTCCTCCACATATCCATAATTCTATTCAGCTAACCGTCAAAATGCTATGTTTTGATCTGGTGCTTCTCAAAGACATGGTCAATAATGACTTTTGAATCTCCATAAATCTAAAGTGATTGAATATTTAAAAAAAGACTTATAGAAAAAAGTCAGCCAAAGCCATGAACTCTGCTTTTATATTGAAACCCCTACCACCATTCCATTCCAACAAATTTGATATTACATATTATCAAGTACACCAAATCAAGTACACCAAATCAACAAATGATAATATGTACAACACATCAGTAAATTTCATTTTGAACTGCTAAGTCAAACTGGAGTCCTAGATAAACCGAATGCACTGAATAAGAATCTGCGAGATTTGACTTGATATTCTGTGAAAGATTTGCATGGATATAGTCCACAGATGAAATTATAATATCGAACACTGCCATGAATGGTTCACATTTGCAATTTTATTTTCGTTGATTTTATTTCATGGACATTCATGAACTCTTAAAACCCTTACAGTTAAGACATACCTGCAATTTTCCAATTTGACAGGGTGACAGCGTTATTTAGGTGTATTGATGCCACGCTCACAATTAGAATAAACCCACGTGCACCACAATTTGATCAGTTAATAGAGAACATCATACCCGTTAGCTATCGTCACATGAAAAAAGCGTAGTCTAAACAATTGACATTTTCTCAGCGAAAATGCGAAGATTTTTCGTTAAATCTGGGTGGAATTAAAAAAAGGAAAAATTCAAGTTATGGTTTTTAAGTTGTGGAGTTTGAGTAGCCAGACATTTTTAATAATGTTGAATTTATTTTAGTTTTAAAATTATGGTTGGAATATTAAAAATTTAAAATTTTGATGTTTAATTTATAAAAATAGTTTTTTATTTGAATTTCCATCAAAAATCAGAAAATATAATTTCTATTTAAAATATATTGAAATATAAATAGATTATATAAGGCATTTGAAATTAACACAGATTACCAATTTAAAATCAAGATATTTTAAATTTTTATAGATTTTGTTAAAATGTACAAAAAAAAATATCAAGGAAAAAAAGCCATTTCATATATATACATTAAACAACAACACTTATTAAAAAAAAATCATAATTCATTCCACATTAAAAATATAAATTTAAAATTTTTGCAATTGAAATATATATCCTCAAACAACGCCCATGAAAAATCATAGTTCACTGCAATTTGCCACATTGAAAGTATGAAAACCACATTGCGCATTAGACTTTTTTTTTGTGTAAATAAGCATTTGTATTAACAAAGAGAAAATATATTACAAAACTTCTGCTGCTGCAGATTTGAGGGCTGCTTAACAGCGCGCCTAGCTACTGGGGTATACATTGGCAGTTAAAAGAGAACAGGCTCACCACGCAGGGCGGTCGAGAAGGTATACATTCACAAAACAGGCTCACTACGCAGGGCGGTCGAGAAGGTTCAGCAAGATGACCAAAAAACTGATATCTCTGTCTGAGAAAATTGCAGCATAACCATAAGAAGAGAACTGAGTACATAATATCAAGAACTGAGTACATAATGACCAGAGTGGGAGATTGTACGCCGCAGCAAAAGGGGGACATTGGCAACGACTATCAGCGGTGGGCTGACCCCTGTTTCGGCGGGTTGCCAGACCCCTGCTTCGGCGGGTTGCTTGGAGGGACGCCAGAGGTCTCCCCAGTAATACCCTCGGTGCCAACCACATTCCTCATGAGCTTGATGAGCACAGTAAGCTTTTTGTTGATGGTGTCGGCTTGCTGGTCCAGCGAGGATAACTTGAACTCAATGCTTTCCACCACGCACATATGGTCGTGCTCCATGGCGTCCATTTGGCGTTTGAGCTTCTACACCCGTTCGTCCTGCTCTTCCTGCGCTTCCAACACCTTCGCCAGCATAGTCTTCATTCTCCACGCCTCCGCTTGGGCTCTGACAAATTGGGTGGCCCGCGTAAAGGTGGTGCCCGGGTCCTGCAACCAATTCACCTCCTTCCCCAGCTGCTGGTCAGAAACTTGAGCTTCCTCCGCTTTCACGCTACTTTCCAGCTCATTCAGCTTTCGTTTGTTCCGCTGCGAGGTTCGAGTTTCATACATTTCCTGGGCCTGGTGGAGATCCTTTATAGCCGACTAGTTACGGCAGCTATCCCCTTTCATGGCATAGGTGACTGCCACGGAGATTACCAGCGCTATGTTGGCAGTGGGAAAGAGCTTCACCTTGCAAGACGATAAAACAATGCTTTCCTTGGCTGCTAGGGACGTAGTTAAATAACCGAAGGCTGGAGGATGGTTGGAGGGTGGCATTGGATAGGAGGGCCACTTGCCCATCCTGTCGTAATTATTGCAGCGTGAAGGATGAATGGTGGGATCAGAGAATAATTGTTGGCGATTATTGTCACCGATCTCTCCCTTGTCCGCAGCTAGCCAGGTAAGCTGCGTCCTGCCTTGTTTACAGCGTCGAGGATCAAAGCAGATCATGGGGAGGTACAAATCTTTTGGTCTGCAGCCACTGACGGATATGCCTTGTGCCGATTGTCCTTCGGCCTCATCCGTAATTAAGGTGGTGCGCTTAGTCAGCATGGGGTCTTGCCGGAAACCTAAGAACCGTTGTTGTTCCGTCGTTGCTTTCTGTCAGGGTGATGTCCTTACTGGCAAGCTGCATGCAGGTTCCCTTAAGGTCAGGACATGTGATATCGTCCCACCAGCTGTCCCTCGGAGCATTGGGGTTCTCAATCCCAACGTTTGCTAGGTTGTCCGCCACCGTATTTCCTTTTCGTCTGATCGCCTGAAATGTTAGACCTTTCATTTCACGAAGCAAATTGGCTATGTTTTCGGTTCCCTGCACCAAGCGCCAATGCTTCGTGACCCTGCTTGCCGGAGTGCCATTGTAAATTTGCCTGGCCGCTGTGATGGCCACTTCTGAGTCTCCCTCTATGACGGCATTGGCAATTTGGTTTGAATGTAGAATTCGAAGGCCTTTTTCCAGTGCTGCGAATTCCATCTCATTGTTGGTGGCTTCGCCCAAGGCTTGACTATAGATATATAGGATTTCCCCTTTGTGGTTCCTGATGACCCCTCCAATACCAGCCGGACCGGGGTTGCCCCTGGAGGCCCCATCGAAATTTAGCTTAAGAAAGCCTGTCAGGGGCATGTGCCATCCCTGTTGTTCAGTTCGCGGCTCGTGCTTGCTACTTACAGTTGGAGAGCTGTTCCCATTTTCCAACTTGAATCTTACCAGAATGCGCTGGTCCCTAGGTGAAAGGTTTGAGTCGGGAGACATAGTGCATTTAGCCGAGATTAATTCATGGATATTTATGGATAAGGTAAGCTGCGAGAACTCGAAATTCCTCTGTTCATTTTGAAAGATACGCCTATTCCGTTCCTTCCAGATAGTCCATGTTATGAAGCCTGGGATTATTTTCCATATACTGTTTACTCTATGATTGTTCGAAAAGTCGCCTGGCCACTAAGTAATTGTGTTCTGGATAGAATTTGTGTCCCTGTTAAATTGTTGCATGATGTTTTCTAGCCACTTCCATATGATGTTTTCCCAATTGCAAGAGTTGAACAGGTGATTTATAGTTTCTTTTGCAGTGCAGCACATGGGACATATGGAAGGGCCGGAGAAGCCTTTTTTCTGTAAGTTATCCCATGTAAGGGTTTTTCCTCTCATGAGGAGCCAGAGGAATGTCTTGATTTTAGGCCAAAAGAGGCTATCCCAGACCTTGGTACTCCAGGGCAAGGTTTCCCCTTGCTCATTCTGTTCCAATTGCATCCTAGCTTCTTTTAGGGTGTAGCTACCGTTCCCCCTCATTCCCCATCTGAGCTGATCCCTGACTGTGGAAGTTCGAATTTTTCTTTTGTTGAGAGTGGTTAGGAGGATCTGAATTTGTGCATTATCTGCAGTGAAGCTGATGGAGTTCGGGGGTTTCCAGGTTCTCCACTCCTGCTCGTTGCTATCCGGGCTCCAGTACTGAATGACTCTGTAGTTGCCTCCTGTCTGAGCTTCTCTTTTGTAGATTTCCAATTCTCGCGTTGCAAGGCGGGGAAGCTGCTGCCAAGCGTCCTCCCAAAAGAACGTTGTTTCTCCGTTGTGAATTTCCCAAAAACTGTGATCTTGAATAATATTTCAATTGCGTCTGGCGAGGTTCCATATGGGCGATCCTTCCGGAACTTCCTGTAGCTGAATTAGATCCTGCTCATTGCAATTGGGGGTGTATTTCTCCTTCCAATGTCTCGCCCAGGGAAGGTGAGGTTCTTTAAGCCATCTCCACCATAACTTGGCTCCACAGGTAATATTGGAAGCAAGGGGATCAATTAAATTGAGGCCACCTACTGATTTTGATTTGCACAGCTTATTCGAGGCTACTAAAGCCCATTTGTTTTTTTCCGCATTGCCTTTCCATAAGAATGATCTTTGGATTGTTCTGATCCTGTGTAGAACGCCTTGAGGGGCAGGCAGGATGGACAGCATGTATTGAGGTATGGCTTGCAAGATAGCCTTGGTTAGGACTAGTCTGCCCACGAAATTTAGGGCTCTGTGCGTCCAGTGTCTGCATTTGTTTTCCAGCTTGGCTAGAGTACTTTCCCAATGATGCTTTTGCCAGGGTTTGGATGTGAGCGAGGAGCCCAGGTATTTTGAGGGAAGATTACCCCGTTTAAACCCTAGAATGCTTGAGAGATGCTTCTGGATTGCAAGGTGAGTATTAAAGAAAAAAATCTTAGATTTAGCATGATTGATTTCCATACCTGATGCTTTGCTGAATAGAATTAGGATGGATTTGAAAGCCAGTGCTTCTTTCACAGTAGGGGTACCGTGCAGCAGGGTATCATCCACGAACTGTTGGTGCGTTGTGGCTGGAATAGATTGCAGAGGATGGAGACCCCTGAGATTGCCTTCTTCTTTAGCTTTGTGGATGAGACGGCTTAGGCCTTCCATGAGGATCACAAAAAGGAAAGGGGAGAGAGGGTCTCCCTGCCTGATGCCCCTGGAAGGGATGAAGGTTTCTGAGGGTGAACCGTTGACGAGAATGGAGAAGGAGGAGGACTTGATTAGAGCTAATATCCAATTGATCCATTGTTGATCAAAGCCAAAAGATGCAAGAACAGCTTCCAGGTAATTACAATTTACCTTGTCAAATGCCTTGGATAGATCCAGTTGCATAAGCATCCCAGCTTTTTTTCTGGTCTGAAGAGTGTGCACAATTTCTTGTGCTAAGAGGATATTGTCTAGAATTTGTCTACCCTCTACGTATCCAAATTGTTCTTCTAAAATGAGATTAGGCAGGATGAGCTTAAGCCTGTTTGCTATGACCTTAGAAATGATCTTGTAGATCACATTACAGAGTGTAATAGGTCTGAACTTCTCAGGGGTATGAGCATTCTCCTCCTTTGGTATTAAAGCCAAGAAGGTGGAGTTGAGCGATTTGAGAATGGTGCCTGAGCATCTTGAGTCTTCAACCACTTCCCAGATTTCTGATTTGATGGTTGGCCAGCAAGCTTTGTAGAAGTTAATGGTAAAGTCGTCTGGTCCAGGGACTTTTTCATTTTGCATGCTCTTTACAGCCTCCTCCACTTCCTCCATTGATATTTCTTTGAGGAGAGTAAGATTTTGTTCATTTGTTACCACTTTGGGGATGGATTGCGTTAGAGTGTTAATTGCTTCTGCTCTATCTGCATGCGTTTCCTGGGCAATGTGTTTGAAATGCTCTGTGAGGAGAGAGGAGATTTCCTTGTGATTGTGAAGAGTGTCGCCCTCCTCATTTTTAAGATCGAGAATTTTGTTTGCACTTCTGTAATCAAGGGTGGACCTGTGAAAGAATTTTGTGGTTTGCTCGCCCTCTTTAAGCAATTGCACTCTGGATTTCTGTTTCCAGAGTGTTTCTTCTTGTAGGCTTCTATGTTGCCATTGGGTCATTAGTTCTTTTTCCCTCTCTTTTGATTCCTCAATGATGTTGCCAGAAGTCCAGCTTTTATGTATGTTCTCAAGCTTGCCCTCTATTATGGATTTTTCTTAAAAATGTTGCCAAATTCCGTGATGTTCCAGTGCTTGATTTTGCTTTTAATATGCTTGAGTTTGCTTTGGAGCTTGAACATTTTGGTTCCTTGGATATTTACTGGTTCCTGCCACCACTTCTCTAGTAATTTGACAAAATTAGGGTGTTGTAACCAGAATTTTTCAAAGCGGAATGGCTTGTTTCTCGGAGTGCCCAGGAAGGCAGCCTCTAGAGAGATGGGCCAGTGATCTGAACCCCCACTAGGGAGAATGTCAGAGTTGACAGTGATGCCCTCTAGAACGATACTCTCTGAGATGAGGAATCTATCCAGGCGGGAGGCTATGATATTCTCTCTGCCCCTTCTGTTGTTCCAGGTGTAGGAGCTGGAGGGAGGCTGCACATCCACCAAATTTGCGATCTCAATGAAATCGGCAAAGGCCCCTGCATCCCTGTTGAGCTTTCTTAACCCTCCCTTCTTCTCCAGGAGGGAGGTGATCATGTTGAAGTCTCCGCCCATGATGATTTTTGAGGTGTGATGTCGAGATTGCAGATTTCTAAGAGAGTTGAGAAAATAGAATTT
Source organism: Pinus taeda (assembly GCA_000404065.3). Taxonomy (NCBI): domain Eukaryota; kingdom Viridiplantae; phylum Streptophyta; class Pinopsida; order Pinales; family Pinaceae; genus Pinus; species Pinus taeda. The sequence continues at coordinate 7,285 of APFE030427839.1, forward strand.
TTCTTCTAATCTTTGAGGGCTATACACATTAACAAAGAGATAGGTTTCAGAGTTACCTGTGATTTGTATCTCCGTTGCTATGTAGGCTCGGGTGGCTTCTGAGGCAAGGACACTGATTTCTCTTGTGTCCCAAAGGGTGGTGATACCTCCTTCCCATCCTTGACTGGCAACTTCAATGAAGTCGAGAGGCTTACCTAATTTTTTACTGATGCTTTTCATGTGAGAGGTAGCGCATTTTGTTTCTTGAATGAACATAATGTCCGGCTTTTCTGTTTGGAACTTCCTGATGAGAAGTCTCTGTTTTGCTTGGCTGTTGAGCCCTCTTGCATTCCATGATATTATTTTCATTGATAACCAGGTTTAAAAATGGTAAGACGGGAAGGCTTCTAGAGCCTTCATTTTACCTGAGTTCAGCGTTAAAATCCCTAGGTCATGTAGTACCTCTCCATTTGTCCTTCTTCCCCTTTTCTTTTTTTGTTTGAAGCTAGTTGGGTTGAGGGAGGTGTTTTTGGAGTGGTTGCCTATTCCTGTTGCTATTCCCAGTCTCCAATTTTGCCTGGCCAGTTTGGCCCTCTGTCTTGCAATGAAGAGATTGCTAATCTTTTTTAGTTCATCTTCTGGAACATTTCCAATGCCTTGCGCCTTCCAGTTTTCCTCTAGTGCTGGTAGGTTCACACCTGCTTTTTCCAAGGCTTCGTTTAGTTCCAGTTCGTCATTGCCCCCATCACTATTTAACATCTCCGTATCTTCGTCTTGGGTGCTTTCCTGTTCTTGCCTATTGTCTTTGGGACTGTGGGGGTTTTCACCCTGTTCTTTCCTGTTGTTGTCTGGCTGGATCTCTGGCTCCTCTGTGTCCCTCTCATCCGCCCTTATCTCTTTTGTATCTGTGTCTGTTTCCAGTACCCTGAAGGGGTTGAGGATGCTGCTTGCGACGGCCCCTATTCTATTTGGTCTTCTTCTATTAGCTCTTTGTCTGGTTTTCGGTTTGGTGAATATCTCTTTATTTTGCACTTCGGGCAAGGGTTTGCTTGCTTCTTCCATTCTATTAAGAGGGTAATCTCTTACTAGATGCCCGTGTTCGTGGCATTTTCTACAACGAAACGAGATTTGTTCGTAGTCAATGGCTTGGAAATAGTCTTCATCCCGAAACTCCAGCCAAATACCTTCATGCAGGGCTCCAGATACGTCTAGTTCCATACAAATTCTAGCACAAGAGGTGTATCTGCATTGAATGGTTGCTTCAAAAGCTTTGATAAAGGTTCCCAGCTTGTCTCCTATTTGCTTGAGTGTTGCTAAACCCCAATAATCTATGGGGAGGGAGAAAAGTCGGATCCATACGGGAACCTGAGTGAAGGTCTCGTTTTCAAGGATGAAGTTGGGTTTCCAAGGTCTCATATAGAGACCCGCAGAAGCAAAAAAATATAGACCTCCATCGAACACCCTATCTTTATCTTCTAGGTTTGTAAAGACAACAGTAAAAAAACCTTTAGCTCCTAGGTGTAAATTAATGTCACCTTTGGGTCTCTAGTGCTGTTTGATCCATTGGCATAGGGCTCGCTCCGTTGGCCATAGCCCCATAAATTTACAAATGACCGCATGCTCCGACATGTGCTCCCTGTGAGCTTGTATCTCCGGGTCTGTACAGACCACTCTGAGTGCCTCATTCTTCTTTGGCTTGCAGGCTCCCTCGGGGGCGTTGTTTGTACCAGGGGTGATGGGTGATTCCCTGTCTTTTCCTTCTCGTTTTTTCCCTTGCTTCTCTTTCTCATCTTCATCGATTGCCTGGGTCTACTTTGAGCCCTCAGTTTGACAATTCGCAGCAGGCCTGAGGGTGCTGTTTTCTTTTTCCTTATCCTTCTGTTTAGAACCCCCTCCATATTCTGCTGACATTTTCTGCTCCTTGTCTTTTCTGGAGCTGCCAGGGTTTCTGCTTTCTCCGTAACCCGTGATCTTTAACCCTTCTTTTCTTGTCTGCTTATGCATTACAATATTCTTGAAGGATGGGGTCCCTGTGGACCCCCCGTTGAGCATTTGTCGGGTCAGTCCTCATCCCCTGCAGTGGAGATCAGCTAGTCTGATGAACTGCGCTGCCAGAGTTGACTCTGGAATGGCAGGGCAGGGCGATAAACCCTAGAGCAGAGTTCGCAGCCGATTTTCGCCAAAGCATTTTTTCCTTTAGAACATTTGCCTTCACTGTGCATTAGACTTTATTATCATACTTGAACTACAATAAATTATCTTTGAGGGTAAGAGCTCAAACTCTTATGTTTTGACAGGCTCAAGATTGAAGGTTGCATAGCTCATATTTTAACAAGAATTGCCTGGATAGTGAAGTAGATATATCTCACAATTCATGAGTGGAAGAAGTCATAGTCATATGTATTTGACAAAAAAACAACTCTGAAAATCACAATTAACTTCATAATACCGATTATTATGTGAAGAATCTTGGGCAAAGAGTTACTCAATGGGTGATTTGCTTGGAGGTCTGCTCTCCTTTTCATCAATGGATGATATGCTTGGAGGTCTGGCCTCCTTTTCATCTGCCTTTTCTAGTTCTTGAAAGTTGTAGTGTTTTCCCATCACAGTGTCCTTGTAAGTGTACCACTTGGCAAACATCAAGAATATGATAAAGTTGACCAAACTCATGATTGCAACCAGCCAGTAGAACTTGTCAAGCCTTCCTCTATACAAGTTGTTGCTGAGCCATCCTGGATGAGAACTGCTTGTGGTCACATGGTTAACAATAGAGACCAGAAGGCTACTGAGGAAAAACCCTAGGGCTAGCGTGCTCAAGAAAAGTCCAGTGCTCATGGTTTTCATGCCAGGAGGGGATTCTCTGATGAAGAAATCTAGCTGACCTGTGTATATAAATGCTTCTCCAGTGCCAACCAGGAAAAATTGTGGAACAAGATAGAAAATAGTCATGGGGACTGAGGAATTGGGCTTGTCTAAAAGCCCATGAGCTCTGCCCTCTTGGCTACATTTCTTTTCTGTTAGTGCTGCAGCAACCATTGCAAGGCATGACAAGGCGAGTCCAAACCCTATTTTCTGAAGTGTTGTGAAACCTTGTTGGTGACTGGTCCAACCTCTTGCCAGGGGCATGATTATGCGGTCATAGAGAGCTATTGTCACCAGGATTGCACTCATAAAAAATATTGTCATGGAGGTCGTCGGTATCTGAAAGTTTCCCATGTTTCTGTTCATGTGGGATGCTTGTTCTACTGAGAAGGTTACCATCTGAGCATAGATGGTCCATAACATTATTGTGGTTGCCTAGATGGGCAGCATTCTTATTATTATCTTCACCTCTTCTACTTTACTTAGTGTGCAAAGCCTCCATCGACTGGGATTGGAAGACTCCCCCATCGATGAGTCTCTTATAGAAGCTCTGTCCAGTCACCTGCAACACATAACGTATGAAAAACATCTTAATCACTTGGTTATGGAAAATTATACATCCAAACCAGATTAAATTTAGGGAATATTTTTTTTACAGTTTTTTTCTGTAATTTTAGTGGACTATATTTTTATCAGGTCTAATATATCACTCTTATAGGATTAAAGAGTGCATTAATAAAGCACCCAATTACAGTCTATCCAAAACTCATGTATCACCCTAATTCTAACAGGAAATTGAATCTATAACTTCACATCAAAAACTACTATACTTTAACACCTAATCACCTATCCAAACCCCTATCTTTTATAATTTTTAATATACCACAAAATTCAAATTTAAAATTTGAAAATATTCTTTAAAAAACCAAAATTAAAACTAACAACTATATATTTCTTATTTTCTAATTCATATATACTTTTAATACTAAAATAAATAGCCAAGAACATTAATTAGAACTACATTAGGGGCAACCACTTAAACACCTCACAAGCCACATTTATTTATCTGATCATTTAATATATCAATATCCTTTGATATTAAGATATCAAAGAGATAAAAGTATAATGACATCAGACATTCAGTTTTTAAAATCTTGAATGTAAGATGAATCTATATTCTTTTATTTCAAAAAAAAACATATTATTATAATATTTTTTAATACATATTCCAGTGAATTAATATTTTTTATATATTTTGTTTTGGTTTATATTAAAAAAATGAATATTTAAAATACAAAATCAAAAGTATTATTAAAGGCAAAAGTAACATTATATTGTAATTATTATAATGTTTATTAATATAATAAGGGGTAATTATATTCAGTAATTTTAATTAAATTAAATTTAAATTTATATTGAGTTTAAATTTAATTATTTAAGAGATGGGTGGTAGGATGAGGAAGGGTGGTTTTTGATTATCTAAAAGAGAAGTGGTAAGATAGGAAAGTGTACTCTATGGTTTTGATGAGGACAAAGTGTTCATGTACTCGTGGGTTTTGGTCATATCAAATAATCAAGTAGAGATAAATGGTCTTTACTACGGGTTTTTGTTAGCCAAAGAACATTAAGTGGACACAATTATAATTATGAGAGGTTCTCTCTTAATTGTGCAACATCTGGTCAAAGGTTATCTCCCAAAGGAGAAATCTATGAAAACATCATGACAAGAATAGGGAACATTGTAGAAAATATCCAATCCAAAACATATTTTTGTCTTAAAATACTTAAACAAAGAAGCACGAGTATCCTAACAAAAGGTGTAAATTGAAAATACATGAATTAAAGATTAATAGCCAAATCAGTCATGCTATAATTCTCTAATGGTAAATGAAATCTATTAAAAATTTCTTTAATAGTATTATGTGTGATAAATTTTGTGTTTTGTTAAAGTAATTTTGTAAAGTATTCACCTAAAAACCCTATCTTTATTATTCAACTATATTCTCCTAAAAAAAACTCATATATTCCTATGAGGAAAATAACAACTTTTTTTTTGATAAATTTAGTTTGTAATATTAATGTATTTATTGACAACCAAACATAAAATTATATGGTACAAATCCTATCTTCACATAAAATAAAAATTATGTCAAAGATTTCTTTAGCTATGATTTAAATTAAAATTATATTAATGGTAAATTTGACTATACAAGAAACACAGAAAAATCAGCAGGTAATTTTGATCAGCCCAACCCCGTTAGATTCATAAAATCTGCAATAAAATAAACTAAAAAATGTCCCAAGTCTTTCAAAGTAGTTATCGATAAACCCAAAGCTGGTGAAAAAACGCTATAAAATAAAATAAAAGATGGCCTAAGTCTTTCAAAGCTATGTTTTCCTTTTCCATCACTATGGCAAAAGTTATGCCCCTTTTAAAAGCAGCAACGGGCATGTAGTTTTTTTGTTGACACGTCACCAGTCATCAGCGTAGCAAAAGGCCATGGGACCCAAAAACAGCAACTAGCCATTGGAATTTTTGGAATTTCAAAAAAGACAAATCCATCAAATTTGAGGTTTTTCAGAGTTTCCAACCTGTTTTCATAGTTTCAAGGCAGATTTTTGAAGTTTTTGTAATTTTTTAACCTGTGTTTGAAGGGCAAATCACCCCATAATGGGCAATTCGCCCCTCAAATTCCAACCCTAACATGTACAGCTTTTGAGATGCTGGACACCTGACAAGATGGTGGGTTAACCCAAAGACAAAGACAACCTAGTCAAAATTGCTGAGAAATTGCTTAGAAAGACATCAGACATCCAACCGGTATTATATCTTTTTTTGCTAGGTTAGATGTTTCGGAGGTTTTTGATGACATTGAATTTATTTTTAATGTCAAAAACATAATTCAAATACTAATATTTATTTTTATAGTCAAAAACATAATTCAAATACTAATATTTATTTTTATAGTCAAAAACATAATTCACTGCAAAATTTTTGAAATTTTTGTTACTCAAATTCTAACCACTTTTAACCATCAACAATTCATACACCTCTATATTTTTTTTTCCTAAACCAATTTAATCATCAAAATTTTGAAATATCAAATATATTTTGATCATTCGTTACTGAAATATTAAGACTGATTATAAAATTGTGAATAGTTTCATTTTAAAATTCCAAAACTACCCAGATGACACCAAGTTCTAAATATACAGGCTGATTAAGGTGGGTGGTTGAACATAATGATGACGCCTTCTAGATCTGTGTCACAAAGTCTGTTAGGTTGCTAAACGCGTAATTTCAATCAGCATCGTCAAAAACAGTTGGAAAAGACCTGCCTCCCTGCCGTAATGCACTTGGCACAATAACATTAAAATTAATTATAATTGAGTCTGAAAGCTGCTCCTAAACTGTTCTCTTGAAAGTCAATTAAGTACTAGTAATTTTTTAACCACCATGGATGCGGACGGGTCTTTCTTCAAATTGAAACTGAGGCTTTTTCTGTTTATCCGATTTTAAAATGTTTCCAAAATCTATGGAAATAAGAATGGTCTATAACAAAAACCATAAATCTTCTTTATAAAAACAAAAACCACAAATCTTCGCCTTAGAATAATATAAACCTGGGCCGTTGATCTCCCAAATGAAATTGAAGTTGCTTGGAAAGTAAATCTGGACCTGGAAAGTAAATCTGAACCAAACTAACATTCGCTTCCAGATATCAGAGGCATTTCAGGCCCACAAACCAGATCAAAGAGACTATAGCCCAAAATACCCTTTGATATACCATATTTAAAATGCACTTTCCCAAACTAGCTTTTGGGAAGTCTGGTAGAATGAATTCTCAGAGTTAGAATCTGTGGATTTTAAGTCGAAACCACTCAAAACTCTTAGCATGGTGAAATCATGATCCGATTCCATGCACTAATAAGCTCCAGGACTTCAGCCAAAATCCTGCAACAACTCTGTCACCAAAGAAAACGCCTTTTGGGTTCCTCTGAGTTAGAATCTGTGGATTTGAGATTCGAAACCGCCCAAAACTCTTAACAGGGTGAAATTAAGATCCGATTCCATGCACTAATAAGCTACAGGACTTCAACCAAAATGCTGCAACAACTCATCACCAAAAAATGTGTATTTTGCATGAAGTTTATGCTATGGAGTTCAAATCTATTTGGCCATCTTTATTTGATTGCGAATTGGTATGATGATGATGAACCTAGATAAAGGTTCGACTTCGAAGTCGATTCTAAGTAAAATGCTGCAACTCATCACCAAAGAATGTGGATTTTGCATGAAATTTATGCAATGGAGTTCAAATCTATTTGACCATCTTTATTTGATTGTCAATTGGTATGATGATGAAGCTAGATAAACGTTGGAAGTAGATTCTAAGAATCTTGACTTATATCATGATTCTTAACTTATATCATGAATCATGGAAATATGAATCACAGGAATGAATCACAGAAATATCTAATCTGACAAAAAAAAAAAAATTGGTTAAAAAAAAAATTTATGTCTATCCAATTGATAAATATTCTCAAAATCTAAAATTGAATCTATTTAATCCTTAATTTCCCTTAATTTTAATTAAGGTGAATCTATTTAATCTTTTAATTAAAGCAATAATATTAGATTTAGATTTAGATTTGAAGAAAAATTTGATAAATATTCCCAAAATCTTACTTGAATTGTAAGGCGATACTATTTAATCTCTTAATTAAACAATGGTTTAATAATGTTGGATTTGGATTTGAAAAAGACGCCTATATCACCCTGGGATTGGGTTGAACTCTTGCCTGCTAAGCTGACAACCAAACCTGGACGTATTGTAACACGTGTTAGCATCAATTAAGAATGTTGTTAATTTATTATATAATTAAAAGAATAGAACAATATTAGTTTGAACTATAATGGCCCAGTCTGATACTGAGAAGCCATAATTAGAACAAAGCTTGTGTTCCTACATATATTCTATACTGAGACTAAAACCAAATTTCAAAGTACAGCCAAAACATTATTCATCACAGCTCATCTTAGAAAGCAGAATTACTTATTATTCATCACAGCTCATCTTAGAAAGCAGAATTACTCACCGGAATTGATCTGTATGGGGTGCCTTGTTGTGGGACAGAGAGGCCTTATTACCATCATACAACTGTCCCACATCTGCAGGCAATATAAGCTTTCTATTCCTCCAAGATGCTACAGCCACTGGAGAATCTGAGTGAGTGGACTTCCAGTGGCCTTGTTGAATCTATACGTCCTTGTTCCTCCAAGGAATATGAGAATGGCTGACATCATACATACAGCACATATTCCATACCCCCATGGCCTCCCCACATTATCCTGGATGTATACAAGCACTGTCACAGCAAGCAGAGATCCTAAACTGATACAGAAGAAGAATCGGTTAAAGAAGTAGTCCATCTGACTCCTTTCTTTATCGTCATTTTCATCAAACTGATCAGATCCAAAGCCTGATACACTTGATTTCAGTCCTCCAGTACCCAGTGCAATAAGATACAGGGATAAGTAGAGAACAAAAAGTTGTAAACCATCTGCTTCTTCACATCGTTCATTGTGAATGCATGGATGAGGTCTGAACTGTGGTAATGCAGTGGAGATTGTCAACACCCCTACTCCCTGGAAATACCATACCAACTATTATTCTCTTTCAAATATCCCATAGATACCCAAAAAAGAAAAATATCTAAGCACTCATATGCAATCATAATTAAAGATTAGAGGCATACCAGGCTTTGAATTGAGGCAAAAATGGCAATTGTCAAGTATCTTCCTAAGAAGGTGTCAGCCAGAAATCCTCCAAAGAGGGACAGAATGAAGGAAGTTCCAAGAAAATTTGTCACAATATTTGCAGATTGTGCACTAGGAAGGTGCATAGTATTCTCCAAATACGTTACCAAATTTACAGATATGCCCAAAGTTGTCAATCTTTCGCACATCTCAATTCCTGTTTCAATGCCTCACAGTTAACCAAACGAATTTCAATGTAAAATTCAGTTCTGAGATTAGTTGATATCTATATTTATACCTAGTATTACCAAATTTACAGATATGCCCAAAGTTGTCAATCTTTCACCCATCTCAATTCCTGTTTCAATGCCTCACAGTGAACCAAACGAATTTTAATGTAAAATTCAGTTCTGAGATTAGTTGATATCTATATTTATAGCTAGTATGACAACGGCAGGTAACCATCTTCCTGTTGTGGCCTTATCTGCAGGATGGCCCTTGAAGTCAAGTGCTTCAAATTTTGCAGCTCCTGCTGATGAATTCTGCTCTCCATTTTGTTCCTGAAGTATACACAAGGACCAACATGCTCAATGCTGTAACAAATCTACACACAGATATTAGTTGCTCTAACAAACCAGCACTACCAGATTTTCTATGTTTTTGTAAAGATGAGATTCATAATATGATATTTCAAATATAACCAAAAGAAGGGTCGCCTTGGATGGCCATCAATTGTGATAGAATTAATATAAAAGTTTCAGAAAAAAGCCTACAAAAACAAATCTAAAGTGAATACTAGTTAGTTAACATTCCAAAGATCTAAATGGTATTACTAAATTCTATGATGGAAAAGGATAGTTTCACTGTAAAACAAAGAAACAATATGAGCAACGGTGCAACTGTACATTTCTCAAAAAAAGCTAAAAAATTCTGAAAAGATTATACAGATAGAATTCTAAATGAACAATTTAGCATCCAAAGATTGGTGTATACCATAATCAGATGAACCCACTAACACTCTCTATTTGCTCCCCTGATTACCTTCAGAGACAAAGTTAAAACCAACTGAATAACTGCATTGATAAGACAATCAGCCAATGCAGCAGTTAAAAAATCTGAAAAAATGATGCATATAGAATTCTAAATGAACAATTTAGTATCCACAGATTGGTGTATACCATAATCACATGCACCCACTAGCCCTCTTTCTATTTGCTCCCCTGATTACCCTCAGAGACTCATTATATGTAACCTTCTTTCATAGAAAGAAGAGACTAATTATATGCCTCGTTTTTCAAAGGGAAGCTAGTTGATTTGATTCACAGGTTCACAGTTGCCTGGTATCTCACAGGCCCTTTCACCACTCACAACCCCTTTCCTATGGAAGCCGGGTGGATGGGCAGGGAATTTGACATGTTACACTGCATGTAACATGACAGTTAAAAGCTTCAAAGACTTTTCACATTCAGCAGCTGACACTACATAAATGCACAACCTTTTTGAACGTATGAGTGACTTGAAAATTTAAACTCTTTATAAACCAATAAATAAAACTGGTTGTGAGCAGAATTTTTAATTTCAAGAACTTTGTTTTATGGGGAAAGAGGAACACCAGAGTGAATATTGCTGTCAGGATTCTGAAGTAGAGGTCAGTCGATTTCACTTAATATGATTGTGATAAGATCGACACTAAAGTCAAAGACGATCCTTCATCTCTGCCAAGATTGGCGTATGTATTTATGTATTGTTTTTTGTTGGGACAAGCCAGATATAAACTTTGGATGATTCATTGGGAGAACATGTGACATTTTTCATACTTAAAATGGAATTGTGACATTACCCATGCTCAGGGTTAGAATATGCTGGAATATGAAAATCATATGTTAAATTCGATGGTATGAATATTGTAGGTCTATTAAAAGAATGTAAAAAGCAAATCAATTATATTTAATAGAGAAATCATCGCATACCAAATCAATTATTCATTAAATTGTATGCCAACATTTTATCCTTAACCATGTTAATATTATATAGATTCAATTTATGATATAGATATAGAATTAAAAAAAAAAATGTATTTAGAGGAATGGGCAATTGGATTCATTATTTGACGAAGGGTTGATTGAGATATAGGTGAATGGAAGAAATCATAATTTTTGAAAATTTACAATTTTCTATAAATTTATTGGAATTACAATTTCAAAATGTTTAATATATCACTTCAATAAAGGAAGGGAATTGAATCAATGACGTCACATTAAGAAGTGTTTAACAAAACACCCAATCACCAATCTATTCAAGACCTAATGAACAAAATTTCTATAATTTAAAACATAATTATTAACATAATCAAAATCACTATTTATTACCTTCCACTTGAGGTACCTAAAGTCTTGGGTTCAAATCTTGTGCTGCAAATCTCACTGAACTGAAAGTCTTGGGTTCAAATTGAAGATATAGTCCTACCAAACTTACAAAAAAGAATCACTATTTATTATCATTATCATTTACTTTTACATTTTGAAAATTAAAAATATTAACATAATATATAATTTTTAAATCCCTAATAATTTGTATTTATAATTTTCAATAATTAAAGTTTAAAATGGAAAAATATATGTTTTATATTTTTTAATATTGAGTTCAATTTGTCTACATTATTTATAATTTAATATCAAATTATATTGTTATTTTTAAATTAAATTATTTAATTATATTACTTAAATATAATCATATGATCCCCAGATGCGGGTGATGTTTCGGCAATAAATGTTTTCCATGCAGCATAAAGAACCCAGGTACCGCCACCTGCAGAGCAGCGTGGCGTCCCAGATCACAATCGCTCGCAGAGGGAATGTTTTTATGGTTGCAGGACAGGGTAGGCCGGCGACATTAATGCAGGACGCGCTTCGAAGCTGCCTGTTAATGGTTATATACATGGCGTTTCCATACGTTCATTCCACCTCCAGCGTTCACGTCTCTGGTTCTAGGTTTGGTTTTCAGTTATGGTGTGAAGATAAGAATGCGCCTGTCTTCAGAGGCAAGATTTAGGCTCGCTCGGGTTTGAATTGATAGCATCTCGAATTCACCTGCGCGCTTCATAGGGGAATTAGTTTAGTGACTTGGGGTAAGTGGTCTGCTACCTGTAATATCAGTATTGTCTGTGTTGCTTCTCTATCTCGGGTTTCAATTGTCTGCACTTTCAGGCCTCGAGTTCAATTGGGTCATTCGTCTGGTTTTAGGCCTTGTTTCTTTGATTCTTCTGTGTCTGTTCCGTGGATTGGCAAAATGAAGCGCCATGGGAAGCGGATTCGCTCAGGTGACCGCCCTGGCAATGGCAAGCGGCCCTCTGTCAGTCCTCGTGCCAACCCAGCCCTTTCGCCCATCAACCTCTCTTCCTCTCCTGAGGACCTGCCCCCCAGAAATCCTCCTCGCAAACCTGTTCCCAATAGTGCCTTTCAAACTACCCATTTTAAGTTCCACAGCAATTTGAATAGGCCTTTGATTTCTGCTCAGATCACCATTCTCATGAAGGAAGAAGAAAACCAAGTTGCCCCTCTATCGTGCATTGTGCCCAACCCCTCTCACAGCAGTGAGCACTCCTCAGACGAGGATTCTCTGGGTATCAAGCAGGAGATTGAGCCTGGTCTGCAGGATAATTTGCCCCCTGTTATCCCTCCCCTGGTTGACAGTGACCCAATTGAAGCGGAGAGAGATGCAGGAACCGTCGACCTCGACAAGGTGATGGATGGCAAGGAGCCTCTCAGCCATGATGACGCATGTCAGAATGCCGAGGAGACTCATGGGGAAGTAGCAGAAAATGATTAACATGAGTCACGATTTGCCTCTTTTTGTTCTCTGGTGGGTGCTCAGAAGGCAATTCCCAGATATTTTGCTCACGGTTCGACTTGAAAGTATCAACTTCAGGTTATGGTCTCCCACTGATGAAGCATCCGATCTCCCCCTGGATATTTTCTATCAGTTTTGCTTATCTGTTTCTCTTACTACCTATCAATCTATGTCCAATTGTAATGCCAATTTAGTTGGCTGTATGTCTATGTTTTCCCCAAGTTCTCACAGCTATGGGGCAGTTCTGTAATGTTGATGGCTCTCGGGTTCCTGCCCTTGCAGCCTCCGCTCTATGTAAAAATATTTTGATTTTCTGTTAATAGAATTAGTTGTTGCCGAGAAAAAAAAATATAATCATATGATAATTCAATTTTTATTTAA
>APFE030427839.1:67474-129321 GCA_000404065.3 Pinus taeda
AGCTTGAGTGGGCCTAATGGTTACGAGCATGTGTTCCTCCGAGTTGTTAGGAAAGAAGTGATAGAGGTAACCACAAACCTACTTTGGAGATTAGGATATAGCCTTCCTAATGCTTAGAGAGGGCTCTCTCTTTATGATTTAACTTTGTTTAGTTAATTGATTTTAGGCTAGTTATGATTGTACTTGGGTTTGATATGGATTTGGTGGTGGAATCACTTACTTAGATGGATAGAGGGATGTCTTTTACCATTGGGCTATGGGGTCAAATGTCAAGCAAACAGGACTGGATCAAGCTCTAAAAATAGTGTCTACAGGGCAAGGTAGCTGAGTTACTTCAGATCTCAAGGTTGGATGGTGAAGTGGTTTTCAATCGTATCTAAGGAGAAATTAAGGGTTCCTTAGGCCGGATTATGAAGGAAATGAAAGAGGTCAATCGAGATGGAAGAGAAATTAAGGATTCTCAGATCCAGATATTAGAAGAAAACATAGAAATGATTAATTGTTCAAGACAGAGTGTACTTAAACACATTCTAGAATAAATTTCCAGTTAATTCATTTACTTTAGACAACATGGAAGTTTGTGAGATACATAAGAAAATAAAAAATTTGACAAAGAAAATACTTCGTTGTAATAGCTCAACACATGAATCCTGTAATGCAATGTCTTTATAACTTAGTCTAGTCTGCTGACTTGAAAAAATTGGTACAATAACCCTCAGGTTTCTGATCAATACAGCTCTACAAATGTATAGAAATCCACACTCAACACTTCGAATTATAAAGTATTTATACAAAAATGGTTTACAAAACATCCCAAACTGTATTGTAAATTAATCTAGGAGAAAGAAATATCTTCATGCAAGAAGATAGAGACAAATGTTCAATTGATGTATGATGTCCCTATTTATTTAGTTGTGCTACCTTTATGCTCTGATATTTTGTTGTTTTCACGCTGACTATTCTTTGTACTTTGACCTTTCAACTGATACACTTTCACCTGATACACCTTCATCTGGCTGACCTGTCACTTTTCTTCTACTATGTTGTTTTCAATTTTACTGTGCACTTTTATAACAAGTCATTTAACTTTTCCCATGTGTCTACATTTGGTAATTGAATATTTACCATCTTCCTGTAGATTTCATATGCTTCAGTGTATTTGGAAAAAGTGGGTTTATTTACGAAAAGGTGTTTTACCTCATGTTTGAGATAAAACAATTTCTCAAAGGTCTGATATAGAACCTTTCCAGTAGGCATCCCCTTCATAGAGGAAGTATTTACCTAATCCTTTGCCACCTCTCTTATTTTCCTATTGTAGTCCTCTCATGGCATTAATTTATCTTTTATCACCAAGGGATTGGGAAAACCTTTCTGCCTCAAAACATCAAACTTTACCATGAACCTGTCTATAGCTAGTTGCATGGTTTAGCATTTTTCCTCAAGGTTTAACATCAAATTCCTTTTGGTGAGGACCTTTTTCACCTCTAGTATTATGCCTATCCCGTTAGCTATGTCCAATTAATGCAATTCATATTTGTTTTTGGAGTTCAGGAAATGGATTAGTCTAGTGGCTTCTTTTGGCATGTCTCCCAGTTCATCCTTAACTCTCTGAATGGCTTTTGTAGCTTCTTTGACTAAGTCATTCTATTCAAATATGACTTGGATGGATGGCCAAATATCATAGACTCTGTCAATGATATTGGCCCATAATTTTTCCTTATCTTGGCCAAGTGGCTCCTTTAATGTTAGCTCTTTTACTAGGCTTTTTATCCTCCCATTCATCCTAGTTGACTTTTGTACTTCCTCTTTGTGCATAATCTAGGTAAGCTTATTATCATTCTCTAGACTTGTTATCTTTTCCTTAAGCTTGTTTATTTTTATGGTATGAATGGACATGTCTTCCATTGCCTTGACCAATTTACTTGCCTCATCACCTAGCTGAGCTGCTGCTGTTGTCAAACCTGTTGCTAATGTAGATGATGTGGCAGTATGTAGTGTTGTAGCCAATGGAGCTGTAGGAGCCAATGAAGCTGCCAAGGTGGATGGTACTGCTGTGGTGACTATTGGAATGACAGTGGCAGTGGCAGTCTCAAGGCTGGCTTGTTTCAGTTGTATCAAGTTGTCCAACTCCTTCTCCATTTCCTTTAGTTGATCATTTAGTTGGAGAACAAGGTCCATCGTTTCTTCCTGATGTGTTTAGCTTTCTAAGACCTCTTTTTCTATGGATGCTCTGAATGAGGTAATTTGAGTTGTCTTTTGAGAGCAGCAATGTCCTCATTCTTTTTCTTTATCAACTTCTCAGTAGCCTTGATATCATTGGGATCATGTCCCAGCTCAATCACCAAGTCTTCTGGTGACTTGATTATGTTATCTTTGACCTGTGAGGAGGCCTTTTCAACCTTGTACTGTGCAGTGATATTATCTAATGAACTTTACAGTTTGTGTGCATTCATAGCTTTACTTGTCAAAGTGGAATAGATCATCTCACCTGCCTGCTTGTGAAACTCAATTTGGTCAATGGGATGAACATCCCTGGCCAAAACCTCAAAATCTGTTTTCCTATAGTCTATTGATATTTTTGGCTGCTAGAATATAGGTTACATAAATTTCATCTGCATTTTCCCTATTTTGATGTCGAAGGCTGACATTAATATGTTTTGATTTGCAAGTGCCTGCTTGAAGTATTGAACATAAGTCCCAGCCTTCAATTTCTCAACTTAACTTCTTTGTACCTATCTTTGATATCCTTCTCTTTATCCACAAGCCTGGCGAATGAAGAGACCTCCATGCTAAGTTGTCTCTCAATAAGTTGAGTGTTTGATGTTGAGGGCTAGTGTGTTTCTCCTGAAGCTGTTGTGCCTTTGCTCCTTTCCACCATTGTATCAGTGTCAGTGATTTCCACTGAGTCAATGGTGTCTTCCTGTTCAATTACAGGATTAAACTTGGGCATCTTCCTGTAACTGATTTCAAATTGTTCATCTGTGGTTTCCATGGCTAAACTAGAACCTTCTTCCCTAGTTCTCTTTGTATTTTTGTCTTCAATTGCTGGAGTCTGTAAAATAGGAGGAATATTCATTGGTTCTCCTAATTTTGGAACCTGCAGGAAGGAACTTGTATCAATTTGTTTTTCTACATCAATTAATATATTCTCTACATCAACTACAGTATTGTCCATGTCTATCAAAGTGTTTTCCAACCATTCTGACTGGTTGGAAAATCTCTCTATGTCTGGCCTAGGATGATGAATGAAAGGGCCCAATTTGACCTTGAGCCTTAGTTTATTTATAACTCCATGAGGGTCATATTGGCACATAAAACTGTTTTTGAATTTCAACTCCTATAGAATCTTATCAGCTTTTAGTCTAACTTATTATTAGAAATAAAGGGGCCCAATTGGTTTTTCATTTTGAATTGGGTCTTCTTCCTAGTTGATAGGAAATTTACTTCATCAGAGTTTATTATCTACCTAAAGCATTCTAGTGCAAATATCCTCATGGGGAGGTATTTGGGTAGTTTGTAGGGTGCAAGTTGGCATCCATATATCCTTATTTCTGTGTGGTTTTGGTACAGATACCAATCTCCCACTTTACTGTTCTTGGCAGACTGTATAACTCTTTTGATCTCTTAATTGATTATGGGTTGATGGCTACTAGTTAGCATATTCATAACTGGATGGACAAATGAATCAATGAAGTCCTTATAGGAAAAAATGGTGGATAATTTTTTAACCAATGGTGTCCAGTAGATGACTGATCTTGGATTTCCTTTGGTATCCAACTTCTGGATGTTGATAGGAAATTTGTCTCACTGATAATATAAAAACATGTGGAACAATACAAATGAGTACTTGAAGACTCTCTCAGGAGGTAGTCTGATGAATTGCTCATGCATTTTGTCTGTTATGAACTGAGCATAGTTATACATTGTCGCAGGTGGCTTGCCTAGGAAAAAGATGGAAAGGAAGGCAAGAACAACCTCATCCACATGTTCATCAAAGGTGTGACCTAAAATGCATGAGAACATGGTTATGATTTGTCTGCCTCTCTCAGAAAAAATGGTGACAGCATATGAAGGACTTTCTGTAGGAGTATGACACTCCTATATGATGAAAGTTTGGAAAATTTGAGCTATTTTGGGAAGGTTTAACTTAGTATAGAGGTCTAGCAAGCCTTCAATAGAAAGTGGGGTCTCATCTGGGCTTGGTTGGACTTGCAGCATTTGGTAAATGGATTTTTCAGTGATGGTGAACAAAAATTTCTGGTCAGGGGTGACAATTGCTTTTTGACTCGGAATGTAGCAAGCTTGGTAGAAGTGAATGATTTCTGGGAATGGGTGTACTTCTGGGAACAAATACTTGGGAAATTTGGACTCCCAAAGGTGAATATCATCATTCTAGCTTATAAATTTGTCCTTACTCCAACAGTGGAGCTTTAGAAGGTAGGCTAGAGAAGCAACATCCTTAATTTGAAAGTCTCGATCTACTAAGGCATGGTGGTCAATGTCCAAGTGAGGGGTTTGTAGAGGTATCACGTCCAGAGAGGTTTGGGAAGCCATGATTGGGTTTACAGATTTGAATTAGGCTTTCAGTGGTTTCAGGAGTGAGGTTTAGAAGTTTTGGTACAGTGGGAGGGTAATTATAGTCTGTAAAATGGTTTGGGATGTAGAAATAAGTTTTTCTTCAAAGGTCTCTTTAATTAATTCAATTAATTAACCATTCAATTACACTGTGCATTTTCAAATTCAAGGGTTGTTTGGTTTTTTCCAAGAATACCTGGAAATTGGCAATTTGGCATGCAAACTGGCTTCTGTGGTAATTTCGGAAGGTATTGAGGCTTCAACTGTCAACTGGATGCTTCAATTGGGTATCCATAGTGTCTTCAGATGGTAAAAATGGTTGAATTGGTCGCTCAGAGGTTCAAGGTGTCACAAATGGCTTAGCAGCAATTTGCAGTAAAAAACGAGTGAAAAGAGCAATTTGGGGTTTTTTTCAGCCTTTTAACGGGTAACAGTCACATTTTGGCGTGGAAATAATTAAATGAATAGTGGGTAATTTTTGGTTTAGGCGGGGAGGTGGTTTTGTGCGCCATCGCACCGCTTTTGAATGGCGGGCAATATTTTTCATGAGCACGCAATCTAACCTAGTGTTGCCACGTAACAGAATAGTGCGCAGGCAAAACCACGAATCTCGTGTGCTCTCAGGTTATTATCAGTTGGATGATGAATCCACGCAATATGGATGTACACCATCGGATCTGGGGGTAGGAGATCAGAGGGCTATTGTGCAGTTGAGTTGCATGGATGGAATTAGGAAAGTGGTTGGCGAGGCCCGAGATTTAATTACAGCAAATTGTAATTAGTTAACCAATAATGTGGGGATTTTTAATATAATATGTGAGCTAATAAAGGTGGGACCATGGGTTATATGGCGAGGTTTTCTTTAACTGCACCAAGAATTGGTAGGTAAAATAGGGTTGTTGGGAAATACAAAGTGGGGGATGTTAATTTAAATAATGTGGGGGTATAGCAAAAACTTAGGATAAAGGGTTTTTTTGGGTTTTTAGGGGGAAAAGAGAAATTGATAAGGGGGAAAGTGATATTTGTAATGGGGAATGGGTTTCACACTAGGGAAAGGGGTTTTTTGGGAAGGAGGATGATTTTTGAAGGGTAATTTCTAGGGGAATGTGTGGAACCAAGGGGTAAAGGTCAAAATGAGGGGAAAAAGGGTATTTATAAGAAATGATGGGATAATGGGGAAGTTAGAAAATAAATATGTGGGGCTATAGTGAAATGAGGGGAAATTAGCAAAAATTCTTGGTTGATATCCTTTCTTTCTCACTATTCCTCCTAGTTAAAAGTCTGTGTAGGTGTATGGTGATGAATACATGTGGAACAGTGGTGTCTAAAATATAACAGACTTGGGGTGGCCTTTAGTATCCAACTTATGGATGGTGAAGGGAAATCTATCTGACTAATAATACAAAAACATGTGGTAAAGTATAGATGAGTACTTGAATACTCTCTCATTGTGCATTCTGGTAAATTGTTCATGCATCCTTTCAGCTATGAATTGGGCATAAGTGTACAAAGTAGCAGGAGGCTTTCCTCGAGTGAAAATGGACATGAAGGCCAAGATGATCTCATCAACAAATTCATCTGTGGTATAGTCCAGAATACATGATATCATGGTTACAATTTGGTTGCCCCTTTCAGAGAAAATGGCAGAAACATATGGAGGGGGATCTGTAGAAATGTGTTGCTCTTCTACAATGAAAGTTTGGAATATTTGGGCTAGACTTGATGGACTCAATTTGGTGTACACGTCTAACAAATCCTGAATGGAGAGTGGGGTCAGGTTTGGACCTAGTTGGAATTGCAACATTTCATTGATTGACTTAGTTGTAATAGTGAACAAGACTTTTTGGTTTGGGGACATTATATCTCTCTGGCTAGGAATGTAATAGGCATGGCACATATGGACAATCTCAAGAAAGATATGTACTTGTGGAAACTGATATTTGGGCAAATTGGAGTCCCAAAGGCCAATGTCATCAGTATGGTTTAGATATCTGTCATTACTCAAACAATGAATTTTGAGCAGTAGTGTATAGGCACTTGTGTCTTCAATTTGAAAATCCCTGTCCACCAGGGGAAGGTGGTCAAGGTCCAAATGGCGGATTGTGACTGGTCTAACATCTATGGTGATGGGGGCAGCCATAATTCAGTTCTTGTGGATTTCAATTTTACTTATACAGGTTTATATCATAAGTTTGAATGTAACTTAAAAACTTTCAGAAGGGTTTGGGTATTTCAGTCATGCACACACTTTATTTTTAAAGTAATTTCAATTAATTTTACTTAATTAAAACACTTTAAAGATTAAACATTTTCAAATTGAAAGGTTTTCTGGTAATTTCTCTTCAAATACCTGGAATTGGGTGAATTAACTTCAATTTGGTGTTCTCAGCAACTGCACGGACTGAGAGCTTGATTCGGGTCTCTGCAACTTCTTTAGGGGTGATATTGAGGTCAATTGGTGAATACCACATTTGAAGGTGTCATAATGGTTCGTAGAGGTTTTACATAGAAAGTGATCGAAAAAAGGTGGAATAGGACTTCTCAGTCGTTTTATTGAACAACGGTCTCTTTTTAGTGGGTAAATTACAAATGAACAGTTGACGGTTTTTCGAGTTGGGCGGGGAGGTGTTTTCTCAAGCCATCGCACCGCTTTTATGGAGGAGGCAGTATTTTGGTGAAGTCACCTGATCTATCTTAGCGCTAGACACATAGCAGATGGGGGATCGGGCAATACCACTTTATCGGGAGGGTAAAGGTTGGACATCGGGTGAACCCAATATGGTTGTGGATCGTTGGATTTGGGTGTTGATGATCAGATAGCAGTTGGGTGATAGATTAGCATAGATGAAATGGGCAGATGTTTCGGGCGGGGGGCGTGGCTTTAATCCTTGGTGGTTTATGATTATTTACAAGTTAAACATGGGATTAAATGATCAGATAGGGTTTAATGAAGGGATTATCTTAGCTTTACTGAGAATCGATGAGTTAAGAGGGTTTTTTCAGGGGCATGTGGTAGAATTAATATAGCTTGTAGTTAGACAAAGGGTTGGGATATTACATAAGGGATTTATTTATATATGGGAAAAGGTATATCAGGAAATGAGCAGAGTGAAAATACCACTAAGCATAATGTAATATTTGCGCATTTTCTTCACATACACTTATACTTAGGATATAATCTTCTTGTGGGTAATTTGAATGAAATGGAATTTTAACATGGGGTCTTTTACTTTTCATAGGAAAATGGAGTTTAACCTTAGGAAAAGGGGTTTATTAGGGTAATGAAGGGAAATGAATTTTATGAAGGGAATTCTAGCACTTGATGTCCATAAGTCATTAAGTTGAGGGTCTGATGCAACCAAAAGTTAGAGAAATGACCTGAGCCTTTATGGCTTGAAGGATTTTTAGTACTAGAACATACTTGTGGATGGGGAAATTAATAAGTATAGGGATGAAATGAATGAGGGGGAGTCAATTAAATCAACTTGTAAACCACTGTTTTTGGTTTCTTAATTGCTCATGGTCATTAAAACATATGATTAAGCATGATAAATGTGTTTTTGTCCAATCAAATTTTATAATTCAACAACTTTTCTTCTACTTACCCATTACTTACCCTAACATTTTTTCTTCATTTTGGTGGGTGCACTTAAGCTAGAAAACCCTTTTATTTCCTTTTATTTTATAAAACAAACTATCTACTTCTAACCTTATATCTTCCAAGGGCTCAGATTAAGCTAATGAGATCCTTTTATTTTTTGTACCTATCTAATGATCTACCAAGATTAAGTTGTTTGGTCATATTTATTCTCTAACTTTAAACATAAAATTCAAAGCGTGAAATAATCAATATTAAGTAGTTTGACTACCATAGGTTGTGGCATGTATGAAAAGCTGCAAACAACCATTATTTACGACAATAAGGTAGTAAAATAGTAGTGGCATTTAGACTTGCACACTTTCATGATCTATTTTTGTTTTTGGGGTTCATATATTTTCATTTTTTTATTTTTTCTTATTCTTTTTATCCTTTGATATTTCTTTAAGGACATACCCTATTTACATTTTTTAATTTTTAAATATGGAAATCATTTGAAGAAAGAAAAGGTATGTACAATATTACAAGGCTTAACCTTAGCCAATTCAAAATTATGAATCCTATCGCTATAGGACTCTAACAGTGGCTCCACATGGGGATGGCATTTCTTAGTGAAATGTCAAGAACTCTAAAGATCAATAGCCTTTGAATTTTGGTTGAAGTTACCTTGCAAAGTGTCCTTCTGTGAAACTGCATTATTGATACTTATTATAGTAAATCTTTCAAAGCTTAGGGCCTTCTCTCCAGGCTTCAACTTCAAAGGATTAACATCCACTCCAATCTACACTCTGCAATGTTATGTACAATGTTGCAAAGTAAATTGAACTATTGTAGGTCAGTGGAAAAGTAATTCTTCAGCATCCTACCATTAACAGGTCCTCCTGGTAGATCTGATCCATCTATGTTTCTCAAGAAAAAGGCATTGTTGCCTCTATAGCCATAAATGAAATAAGGCCCCTACTACAGAAAATCAAATTTTCCATGCTTGCCTTTGTCTTCTCTCCTTGAATCCCACTTAATTACTTTGTCTCCTATGTGAAAATCATCTGCTTTAGTATTTTTATCAAAGACTTTCTTAATCTTTTCCCGGATTACCTGTGATTGTACATATACTTCTTCTCTGGTCTACTGCAGGTGTATAGTCTGATTTATTCTTCTCTGAATATCATTTGGTTCCATCTGTAATTGTTGCAGGATCTTCATGACTGGTACTCCCAAGGATGATGGGAAAACTACATCCATCCCATAAACCAGCTGATAAGGTGATGTTCCAATGGACTTCTTAGTAGTCAGTCTATCTGCCCATAAGGCATTGACTAACTTCTTGTTCCATGTCTTTTTGTTATCCTCCAGTAACTTTTTGATAATGTTGACCAAACTTTTGTTGGATGACTCTACTAGTCCATTACCCTTAGGGTAATAGGCTATGGAATGGCTAAGGGTGATGTGGTATTTATTATATAAATCTATCATTCTTTTGGATTTAAAGGCTGCTACATTATCAATAATGGGCTTCTAGGGACATCCAAATCTTGAAAGGATATTACTCTCTAGGAAGGTGATTATGACAGTGTCTGTGGCTTGCCTAGATGGTATGGCCTCTATCCATTTGGTAAAATAGTTTGTGCCTGTTAGAATCCACTTATGCTGAGATGAGGAGGCTGGGTGTATTTCTTCAATGAAGTCTAACCCCCATTGTTGAAATGGCATTTCAGTAGAAAATGGTTTAAGAGGCAAGGGTAAAATTTTTCTCTTTCCCTCAAAAATATGGCATTTATGACAGAAGGTCACTTGTTTTTTAACATCTGTAAACAAAGTAAGCCAGTAGAAACCAGCCCTCAGAATCTTGTCAGTAGTACTCTTCCAGTACAAGTGTCCTCCACAATCCCGTGCATGAAACTCTTGTAAATTCTTGTCAACTTCATCTTTCAGTAAAAAAGTTAAAAGAATACCACTATTGTCTTTCCAAAACAATGCATTATCTATAACACAATATCTTAATGATTTCATTTTTAAGAATCTAGCTTTAGTTCTTGTCAATCCAGGAGGAGCTTGTAAGTTTAGTAATACAAATGTAATATCTGAATACCATGGTGATTCAGTAAAAGGTTCACTAGTATGTGGAGTCACCATCTCCTCCTGATCATCAAGGGCACTAATGAATTTGATATCAAGGGCCTGACAATTCGATTTAGCCATGAGCTTGGATAAACCTTGGCCTTTGATGAGCTTGGTGGGTTCTATCTCTATGTCATATTCCAATATTGTGGCAATCCATTTGCCTATTTTTGCTTCAGGTCAATTTTGAGTCAAAATGTCCTTAACTACAAAATTTGGAACATAAGCAATAATGTGAGAGTACAAAATGTATACTATGAAATCTTTGATAGCTTTGACTAAAGATAATGCCTGTTTTTCCATGATATTGTATTTGAGTGTGGAATCTCTTAAGGATTTGCTAAATAATGTTATTGGCTATTCATATCCTTGATTGTTCTTTTGCAACAAGACTGTTGCAATGGTGTGTTTTGAAGCAAAAGAAAAAATAATAAAATCTTTTCTAAAGTTAGGACTAGAGTCTTGGTTAAAGCTTCCTTGATGACTTCAAAGGACTGTTTGGCCTCCAAGGTCAATTTTATTGTTGAGTCCTTTCTTAGCATGTTATTTAATTCCCTAATTAATTCTGCTAGATTTGAGATGAATATCCTAAGAAAATTAATCTTACCTAGAAATGATTGTAGCTCTTTTATGTTTCGGGGATGGGAAATGGTCAAAATGGCTTCTATTCTAGCAAGGTCTATCCTAATCTCATCTTTAGATATGATGTATCCTAACAGCTTTCCCTCTTCAAGACCAAAAAATGTCTTTTTCGGATTTAAAGAAATCCCATTTTATAAATACTCTTCTGAGATGGTCTAAGTGTTCATTGTCAGATTTAGAGAAGATTGTGATGTCATCTTAGTATACTACTAAGAAATCATGGATTTCCTTGGCAAAAGATATATCCATAGCTCTTTGAAAATTAGCACCTGCATTCATTAATCCAAAGGGCATATTCAAGTACATGAAGGTACCCCAAGGAGTAGTAAATGCAGTTTTGGCTTGGTCCTCAGGTTGGACTAATATCTGGTTATACCCAAAGAATCCATCTAATAGCGAAATCCTAGATGAGCCCACTACCCTTTGCAATATATGGTCCACTTTTGGTAAAGGGTAGTTGTCTTTTAAAGAGACCTTGTTTAAGTTTCTAAAATCTACACAAAGTCTAATTTCACTTGTCTTTTTCCTAGTTGTAACTAAGTTTGAAATCCACTATGAGTATCTAATGGGTGCTATTATTTGGGCATAAAACATTCTTTTAACCTCTTTCTCTATGGATGGCATAAGCAATCGGTTTATCCTCCTAAGTTTATGTTTGAAAGGTTTATGATCTTCTCTTAGAGGTATTTTGTGTTGGATTATGCCGGTGTCATAAGATTTTAAGTCTTCATAACTCCAGGAAAATACATCCTAGAACTCCTTAAACAGATTGATATATTTGACCTTTTCCTCTGGGGGTAAGGCTTTAGATATCTTAATTAGTTTTGGATTATCTACAATCCCTATATTACACTCTTCCATGTCAGCTCTTAGAGATTCCATCTTGGGTTTCCTAGCTACATCATTAGGGTCAAACAGATATTCTAAAGGTACCAATCCTTTAGGCAAAAAATTATCTTTCAAATTAAGTATCTCAGGATCGTCATCCATTATTTCATCTATCTCTACATTTTCTAAACTATCTATTTCTAGTTTAGTAAATTTAGTTGGTTTATGTACATCAAAAATATTTACATCTAAGTTGCTTTCTACATTACTGTCTATTGTAGAGTCAATATCTATCTTACAATTCTAAAATTCACCTTCATTGTTCATGAAATCATAGATCTTAGAGTCCTGGGAGAAAATCTTCCAATACATGAGGTTGTCTGGTATAACAGGCCTATGTTTGACTTCTGTAGTGTACTGGTGGTTTGGTTGGGATGGCAATTTACAAGTATTAGCAAAGGTAGCTAGACTATGGTCCTGCATGTTTTGTTTTCTAGGAATGGCAGCAAAGTTTGATTCTAGGAGGTCCTTGATCAAGTCCAAACAATATCCCTATATCTACCAAGCCTAGGGTTGTTGAAATAATATTCACCACTAATCTGTTTGATAATCAACTCTGAGTCTCCCATGATGGAAACTCTTTTGGCTCCCAATTTCCTAACCAATTGTAACCCTAGAATCAGGGCTTCATATTCAGCCATGTTATTGGTACATTTGAAGTTCAATCTGAAAGAATTCCCCTCAGCGTGGTTATTTTCCATATTATGGATCCACACTCCTGCACCAACCCCTAACCTATTTACAGACCCATCAAAGTCTAAAAGCCAAAGTGACTCATGGAAGATGTTATCACTATCAGTTGTTTTGTACTTAAGGTCTTTGGCTATGATTTCCTTTTTATCAGTTTCTACATTGTATAAGATGAAAGAGTCCATATTTGAATGAATGGAGTATATGGGAAAGTTTTGTGGCTTTTCCTCGCTACTGACCATGTACTTCATCAAGGTCTCCCTATATAATTTTCTTGGTTGGCCAAAAACAGATATGGTGGCATAAGACATATCCAACTGCAAAGATCCCTACAGTTTTGATCCCCATGAGCGAGATAGTAGCATTCCATATTTCGGTAGGATGTATGCAACTACAATGCCCATTATAATGCTCTTTGCAAGGCACTAGACAAGAGTCACACATAAGTCTTTGATTAGACCGAGGCATTTAACCTGGCTGGAGTCAAAAGAAAATAAATGCTTCTAAGGCCTAGTAATGTCTAGGTTCAGTCTTTCCATTATTGCCTTTGTCATGAGATTGTGGGATGCTCCTGAGTCCAACACAACATTATGTAAAATTTTATCATGAATGTTTAGGCTGATGTAAAAAGGAGGAACTCCCCCTTGCTGATGAATTTCATTGGCTTTAGGGCCAAACAACAATTCAGGCTAGTCATTATTCAAATTAACAGAATCCTCTCCCTCTCCTATGTTCAAAGTCTCAATTATCTATGACCTACAAGATTCATTCTTTACTAGTTCGGTCAAAGAAACTGATATCTTTAATTTAGCTATTTCATTTTTAATATTGAAAGGGAGGTGAGGTTTGTTTGCTTGATTCAGATCTTCCTTAATGTGTGCAGTTTGAGTGTCTTTATCATGTTTCTCAGTGGTAGGCATTTCAGTCTGTGTTTATACTATTTTGCCTTGATTTCTTTTATCTTGATTGTTTTCAATGATTGGCTATGTTTGGGATTCAGTGGAGGTTATATCTATGATCCTAGGGGTTGAAGTTTCAGTTGTTCCCCTAGGGAGAATTTGCAACACTTTGTTAATTAGAGCTTCTTTTATTATCTTAGTCTGGGTTTGGATGGATCTTTTAATGGGAGCCTCATTATTCTTCTTACTTCTCAAGCTATATTGTTTATGTACCTCATACATAGCTAACTCATATCCCTATTTAAAATCAAAAGATTCACCAAATTCTAACTGCATTGTTGAAGCATATATAACTCATGTTCTTGAGTAAGAAAAACAGTGTCTTCCTCTGTGGTTTCCAGTAAGTTAATCTGGGTATCATCCTCTACTTCTTGGTTTTGTGAATCCTCAACAGTTTTCTTGGAAGCGGGGCCTAATATGTTTGTCTGGTGTAGCATTTTTTGTAGCATTAGGGTTCTTCCTAAAATTTGGGTTTCTTATTGGGGGTTGTTGTTGTTGATTCTCCCATTGATTTTTCCTCTCCATGTTATCTAACATATCCATGATTCTTTCTAAACTTTTAGGTAAAACATCTACTTTTCCATCTAAATTTAAAGCTTCTTCTTTAATACAACTTTCTTTTCATTCCTCATTCATGCTTTCTTAGCTAACAGATTAGCCTCTACACTGGCAACATTACTCTGCATTTGTTCAAGTGTTTCAGGATTTCTCTCCCTTATCTAGTATGATATGTCAGCATCAAAACCGTTAGGGAACATTATTAATGCTAGGTCAGGTGGAGGCTTAATGTTGGCTGGAATTGCATTATAGATATTATTAAACCTAGTGCAATAGTCTTGAACTGACTCATTAGGAGCTCTTTTAATATTGTCATATTCAAAGAGTATTTGCAATGGGTTCTTCTTTCTCTCCCATCTATCAATGAATAACCTTTGAAAACTTGCAAAGTCTGCAATATTATTGGTAGGAAAGGCTTTGAACCACTTCTTGACATCACCAGTTAAATTTTGGGCAAACAATCTCATTTGGACATCTGCTTCATCTATTTCATGCTATTCAAAAAAGTTAGACATCTTGTTTACATGTTGTTGGGCAGTCTAATGACCAGTAGCATCAAACAGGAAAATATTACTCTGATAATCTACAGGCATGGGATGGAGTTGGGCAGGTGAAACAAGAGGAGCATATATGTTTGCCATTGTTGTGATTCTGGTTTGACTGGGGGGTAAAGTTGTGGTGGTTGAAGAAGGGTTTGAAACTGATGGAGGTGAACTAGATGATGATGAAGATGATTGATTAATAAGTGGTTTAGGTGATTAGATTGTGGTAGATACAATTGATGAAGTTGTGGTAAAGGAAGGCAGATTTACAGCAAGTGAAGTTTGTAAAGAAACTCCAAGGGCAGCAGTAGTAAGGCCAGCTAGTTTAGTAGATTGTTGAGTGTAAGAATCACTTATATTACTTATCAATTTAAAGGCCCAAGATTCTAATTTATCAAAAGTCTCAACGACTAATTTATCTAAATCTGAATGATTAACCCTTTTTTATTCAATGAGTTGAACAAACTCAAGATCTAAGACTCTTTTGTGGATTGCATTCTCAGATTTACTTCTAAATAATGAGAGGTCAAATGACAAATCGAAAGGGATGTCCTCTAAAGTTGACAACTCCTCAAGGAGTGAATTGGATCTAACTAACCTGCTACTACTGGCTTGAGTTTCTATTGTTTTAGATTGTCTTAAAATTCTCTCTGGGTCATCCATTATAGTTGCAGGGTTTGGATCTGGGTTGGCCCTAGTATAGTGAATCTTTTTAGGAGCCAGAATTTTATGTTTTTAAACTGTTTTTATGAAATTTTCTGAAAACTTAAGGGGCTCAAGATTTAATTTAAGGTTTCCTTAAAGTTTTATGAGACTGAGGATCGAAGGATCTCAGTATGGTCACTAGAAATGTTATCACTCTGATAATTATTTTGAATTAAAAAGAAAGAAAAACCAAAGGTAACCACAAACCGCTTTTTAAGATCAGGACCTAGCCTTCCTAATGCTCAGAGAGGGCTCTCTCTTTAAAATTTAACTTTGTTTTAGTTAGGATCTTTTTAGGCTAGTTATGATTGTTCAAGGGGCTTTTGATTTGTATTTGAGATTGGGTGGTGGGATCTTCTTAGATAGATAGATAAAATGATGTCTTTTAGACCATTGGGCTATGGAGTCAAAAAATAAGGAAGCAAAACTGGATTAATTCACTAAAGGAGATTTTCCAAGGGCAAGATAGCAAACTGTATTTCAGATATTTGAGACAGAGGGGTGTAAGGGTTTCAATTGGGGTGAGAGAGTAGTTAAGGGTTATCAGACCTAGATAATGAATGAGGAATGAAGGGGTAATCAAAGATCAAAGGGAAATTAAGAATCCTTTAACCTGGATATTCAAGAAATCAATATAAACCAAAGAGAAATTAAGAATTCTTTAATTTAAATATCAGAAGAAAATCTTTAAATGCATAACTGTTAAGACAGAGTGTAATCAAACAAGTTCTGAAGTAGTATTCCAGTTATAACATTTAGATTGAGAAATGCATTAAATATTATGAATAAATTTGAGAAAAATGACAATAACACTTGAAAATACTTGTCTAAAATTCGCTCAACACATGAATCTTTGGAAATGTCTGATCTTTATTTATCAATCCATCTTGCTGACTCAGCAAATGATACAATAACCTTCTGGGTCTTCTGATCAAAAAGTCTATAGAAATGTCTAATAGAATCCACACCTAATACCTCAAATTTTTTAGTATTTATACAAAAGTTTATTACAAAATATCTCAAACTAATTTGAGACTTAATCTAGGAAAGAATATTATCTTCTTGCAAGAAGATAGAGACAGCTATTGAATTGTTTCATGTTGTCCCTTTTATTTTGGTACTACTAGCTTTGATCTTTTGCCTTTTAATCTACTTTGTTGTTTGATCATTCACGTTGGAAGCTTCATTTACTTTAGGCTTTCATCTGATACACTTTGATTCTGTTGATCTGTCTTCATCCTTTTACCATGTTGTTTTACCTTCATTATACATTAACCTTTTTACTGCATATTTCTATAGTAAATCAGTTAATTTCTCCCATGTTTCAACATCAGGTAATTGGATTTTTGGCATCTTTCTATATATTTCATCTACCTCTATGTATTTGGAAAAAGTAGGTTTATTGATAAACAAGTGTTTTACCTCATGCTGGAGGTAAAACAAGTTTTCAAATGTTTGGTAGAGTACTTTTCCTATTGGCAATGCCTTTATTGATGATGTATTTACCTAATTCTTTGCTACCTCTCTGATTTTCTTATTGTAATCCTCCTATGTCATGAGTTTGTCATTTATCACTAGGGAATTGGGTAATCCATTTTCTCTCAAAATTTGAAACTTAGCCATAAGTCTGTCAATGGCTAGCTGCATATTCTGACACTTGTCCTCCAAGTTTTGCATTAAGTTCCTCTTGGAGAGGACCTTTCTGACCTCCAAAATTGTCTTTGTTTTGTCCTCTATTTCCAATTCCTGCAGCTCATACTTATTCTTGTTGTTAAGGAATTGGATAATTCTAGTATCCTCTTCTGGCATTTGTCCTAATTATGCTTTTACTTTCTGGATGGCCTCTGTAGCAAGCTTTATCAAATCTACTTGCTCAAAAATCACCTGAATTGTTCCTTAGCCTGCCCAAGGTGTTCTTTCAGTGTTAAGTCCTTTTCCAAGGCTTTCAATCTTTCACTCATCCTGGTAGCCTTGCCTTTTGCACTTCTTCTTTGTGTGTGATTTTGGCAAGCTTGTAATCAGCTTCCAATCTTGTTACTTTCTCTTTGAGCTTATTCATCTATGTTGTTTGTATGGACATTTCTTCCATAGCTTTAACCAATTTTGCTGCTTCATCACCTGATGTACATGTTGCTAATGTAGATGTTGTAGAAACCGATTGTGTTGTGGCCATTGGAGTTGTGGGAGCCAATGAGGCTGCCAATGTGGATGGAACCGTTGTGGTAACTACTAGGATGACATTCACCAAGGTAGTGCCCAGATCAGTTCTCTTTAATTGGATTAAGCTGTCTAATTCCTTTTCTATCTCCCTCAACTAATCATTTAGTTTAAGGACTAATTCCATCAACTCTTCATGCCTTGTTTGGTTTTCCAAGACTTCCTATGTTTGGGGTGTTGCAGTTGAGGTATCTTCAATTGTTTCTTGAGTGCTGCAATGTCGTCATTCTTCTTTTTGATTAATTATTCAGTAGCCTTGATGTCTTTGGGGTCATGTCCCAATTCAATTATCAAGACTTCTAAAGACTTGATTATGGTGTCTTTGGCCTGTGATGAGGCCTTTTCCAACTGATATTGGGCTGAAATATTATTCAATGAATTTTGTAACTGAAGAGCAACCATGGCCTTTCCTGTAATGGTGGAGTAAATCATTTCTCCAGCCTGCTTGTGAAATTCAATTTGGTCAACGAGATGAATATCCCTTGCCAAAACATCAAATTCTATCTTCTTGAAATCTGTTGATGTTCTCAGTTGTTGTACAGTTGGCTTTATGAAGGACATTTGCATCTTTCCTTCCTTGATGTCAAAAGGTGACATCAACCTACTTTGATTAGGGGGTGTAAGCTTGAAATACTATGCATAGGATTCTGCCTTTAGTCTCTCATTTCTCATTTTAATCTCTTTGAACATGTCCTTAATGTCTTTATCTCTATCAGTAGGCTTATTGAATGAGGAGACTTCTACACTTAGTTGCCTTTCTAAGATTTGAGTTTTTTATGTAGATGGCTCCTGTGTTTCTCCAGATGGAGTTGTGCCCTTACTCATGTCCAACTCAATATTAGTTATTTCTAGTGAGCCTTCTCTGTCTTCTTGTTTCGAAACAGGATTGAGCCTCAGCCTTTTTCTCTGGCTAGCTTCATACTATACATTAGAAGTGTCCATACCTGAGCTGGAGGCTCCCTCTTTGTTCCTTTTGGGATTCTTTTCCTCGTTCTAAGGAGTTTGAAAAACAGTAGGGGTACTCATGGTTCCTTCTTGCTCTTGTACTTGCAAGAATGAGCTTTCAATAAGCTGTCTCTCTAAATCAAACAAGGTATTTTCAACATCTACCTTTGTACTATCCTCGTCTATGAGAGTGTTTTCCAACTGCTCAGATTAATTGGATATCTCTCTATATATGGTATGGGGTGATGAATGTAAGGTCCCAATTCGACCTTTTGTCTTGGTTTGGTTATAAACCCTTGAGGGTCATACCTCCACATGAAACTGTTCTTAAA
This sequence comes from Pinus taeda, assembly GCA_000404065.3. NCBI lineage: Eukaryota > Viridiplantae > Streptophyta > Pinopsida > Pinales > Pinaceae > Pinus > Pinus taeda. Next base: position 86,244 of record APFE030427839.1, read on the forward strand.
CTTCATTTGTTGCAGAATTTGATCTGCTTCCTCTCCTGCCTCTCCGAATTGCAAATGAAAGGGCCTAACTGGTTCTTGGTCTTGAACAGAGACCTTTTCTTGGCTGAGACAAAATTGATATCATCAGATTTCATTATCTGCCTATAATATTCCAAAGAAAATAAACTCATGGGGAGGTATTTGGGCAGTTTGTATGGGGCAAGCTGGCAACCATAGATTCTTATTTTGGTGTGATTTTGGTAAAGGTACTAATCTCCCACCTTACTTTGTTTGGACAATTGGAGCACTCTTTTGACTTCTTGGCTTATTTTGGGTGGATGGATTCCTGTCAACATGGTCATAACTAGATGGAAAAAAGAGTTAATGAAGTCTGTGTAGGTGTATGGTGATGAATACATGTGGAACAGTGGTGTCCAAAATGTAACAGACCTTTGGTGGCCTTTAGTATCCAACTTCTGGATGGTGAAGGGAAATCTGTCTAACTAATAATACAAAAACATCTGGTAAAGTACAAATGAGTGCTTGAATACTCTCTCATTGTGCATTCTGGTAAATTGTTCATGCATCCTTTTAGCTATGAATTGGGCATAATTGTACAAAATAGCAGGAGGCTTTCCTCGGGTGAAAACGGACATGAAGGCTAGGATGAGCTCATCAACAAATTCATTCGTGGTATAGCCCAGAATACATGATATCATGGTTACAATTTTCTTGCCCCTTTCAAAGAAAATGGCAGAAACATATGGAGGGGCATCTGTAGAAATGTGTTGCTCTTCTACAATGAATGTTTGGAATATTTGGGCGAGTCTTGATGGACTCAATTTGGTGTACTAGTCTAACAAACCCCTAAGGGAGAGTGGGTTCAGGTTTGGACCTGGTTGGACTGCGGCATTTCATTGATTGACTTAACTATAATAGTGAACAAGACTTTTTGGTTTGGGGACATTATATCTCTCTCGCTGGGAATGTAATAGGCATGGCACATATGGAAAATCTTGGGAAAGATATGTATTTGTGGAAATTGGTATTTGGGCAAATTTGAGTCCTAAAGGCCAATGGCTTCAGTATGGTTTAGATATTTGTCCTTACTCAAACAATGAATTTTGAGCAGGAGTGTATAGGCACTTGTGTCTTTGATTTGAAAATCCCTATCCGCTAGGGGAAGGGGGTCAAGATCCAAATGGGGGATTGTGACTGATCTGACATCTATGGTGACAGGGGCAGCCATAATTTAGTTCTTGTGGATTTGAATTTGACTTATACAAGTTTATATCATAGGTTTGAAGGTAACTTAAAAACTTTTAGAAGGGTTTGGGTATTTTAGTCAAGCACACACTTTATTTTTAAAGTAATTTCAATTAATTTTACTTAATTAAAACAATTTAAAGATTGAACATTTTCAAATTGAAAGGGTGTCTGGTAATTTCTCTTCAAATACCTGGAATTTGGGTGAATTAACTTCAATTTGGTGTTCTCGGCAACTGCAGAAGGTTGAATGGGCTCTAGTACGGATTGAGAGCTTGATTGGGGTCTCTGCAACTTCTTCAGGGGTGAAATTGAGGTCAATTGGTGATTTCCACGTTTGAAGGTGTCATAATGGTTTGCAGAGGTTTTACACAGAAATTGATCGAAAAAAGGTGGAATAGGACTTCTCAGTCATTTTATTGAACAACGGTCACTTTTTGGTGGGTAAATTAAAAATGAACAGTGGGTGGTTTTTCGGGTTCAGGGAGGAGGTGTTTTCCCAAGCCATCACACCGCTTTTATGGAGGAGGCAGTATTTTGGCGAGGTCACCCGATCTATCTTAGCGCTTAACACATATCAAATGGGGGACCGAGCAATACCACTTTATCAGGCGGGTAAAGGTTGGACATCAAGTGAATCCGATATGGCTGTGGACCATTGGATTTGGATGTCGACGGTCAGACGACAGTCGGGTGACCGATTAGCACGGATGAAATGGGCAAAGGTTTCAGGGGGTCCTGGGGCTTTAGTCCTTGGTGGTTTGTGATTATTTACGAGTTAAACATGGGATTAAATGATAGAATGGGGTTTAATGAAGGGATTAGCTTAACTTTACCAAGATTTGGTGAGTTAAGACGGTTTTGTCGAGGGCATGGGATAGAATTAGTATAGCTTATAGTTAAACTAAGGGTTGGGGAATTACATAAGGGATTTGTTTATATGTGGGAAAATGTATATCGGGAGCTATATTATTAGGTTAAAAATTAATATGAACTGAAATGAGCGGAGTGAAAATACCACTAAGCATAATGTAATATTTACACATTTTCTTCACATACACTTATACTTAGGATATAATGTTCTTGTGGGTATTTTGAATGAAATGGAATTTTAACATGGCGTTTTTTACTTTTCATAGGCAAATGGAGTTTAACCTTAGGAAAAGGGTTTTTATTAGGGTAATGAAGGGAAATGAATTTTATGAAGGGAATTCTAACACTTGATGTCCATAAGTCATTAAGTTGAGGGTCCAATCCCACCAAAAGTCAGAGAAATGCTCTGAGCCTTTATGACTTGAAGGATTTTTAGTACCAGAACATACTTTTGGATGGGGAAATTAGTAAGTATAGGGATGAAATGAATGAGGGGGAGTAAATTAAATCAACTTGTAAACCACTGTTTTTGGTTTCTTAATTGCTCATGCTCATTAAAACACATGATTAAGCATGATAAATGTGCTTTTGTCCAATCAATTTTTGTAATTCAGCAACCTTTCTTCTACTTACCCATCACTTACCCTAACATTTTTGCTTCATTTTTTTGGGTGCACTTAAGCTAGCAAACCCTTTTGTTTCCTTTTCTTTTATAAAACAAACTATCTTCTTCTAACCTTATATCTTCCGAGGGCTCAGATTAAGCTGATGAGCTCCTTTTATTTTCTCTACCTATCTAATGATATGCCAAGATTTAGATGTTTAGTCAGATTTTATTCTCTAACTATAAACATAAAATTCAAAGCATGAAATAGTCAAGATTAACCAGTTTGACTATCGTGGGTTATGGCGTGTATGACAAGCTGCACACAACCATTATTTAAGATAGTAAAGCAGTAAAATAGTAGTGGCATTTAGACTTTCACACTTTCATGATTTATTTTTGTTTTTGGGGTTCATATATTTTCATTTTTTTATCTTTTCTTATTCTTTTTGTCCTTTGATATTTCTTTTAGTACATACCCTCTTTACATTTTTTAATTTTTAAATATGGAAAACATTTGTAGAAAGAAAAGGTATGTACAATATTACAAGGCTTAACCTTAGCCAATTCAAAATGATGAATCTTATCAGTATAGGACTCTAACAGAATTTACACCCCCTTCATCACTAAAAAAACGTTCAGGTTTCTGCAGTCCCTCATAGATGCCTCAGGTGAGACTACACTTGCTCATAGGTGATGCCAAAAGGATTGGTGTCTTAGGGCTTTTGATAGATAGTTCACTCTTAACCTAGGTTTATTCTTTGTGTAGAAATATTATTCAACATCATAATATGTTTGTGAATGGGTTTTTCAATAATATATCTATGTTAACAATGCTAAAAGATTTATTTGTGTTAATGGGTTATTTGTGTTAGGGGATTATCGTGTTGAGGGTAATAACATATTCAGGGGTGTTTAGTTAGGGTTTGTAGGGGTTAGAAGGTATAGTATATTAAGTTCTTAATGTGTAAAGGGGGTGGTGTGTAAGGGGTCATAACATGTCTCAAACGAGAGCCTATTAAGTTAATTATGTCTAGGGTTATAGTGATTTGATATCAAAGAATGTTTAAGTTCATAATATGTCAAGGGGTAATTGAGAAAATGGTCATAATTATTAACATGTATATTATTTTTGGGGCCATAGTGGTTATGGGTTATATTATATTAAGATGATAGTGTGCTTATGTTGATGGTATTATGTTGATTAGTGATCTGAAGGAACCAATAAGTAAACCACATCCAAATTATTAAATGTGTTTGACATGCAAGATCATGATCCATTGCATTATTGTTTGGGCATTGAGGTAAGAAGAGACTATAAGAATGGGAAGTATAAATTATCTAAAGAAAGCATGTTAAAATACATGCTTTAACTCTTGAGGATGTATTGAAGTAGAACATTTTGGCACTCCATCTCAAGTTTGTGTACTATTTCCTAGTGAAAAGGTTATGTTAGCAATAAAAAGTGTGAGAAAGAATAAAAAATTACAACATAGCAACGACAATACTAATTTAACCTAGAAAACTCAAATGGAGAAAAACTAGTATCAATGGATCTATTAATATCCTTGACTAAATTTCGCAAAACCATCCAAGTTAGCCTTCACCACTCACCTCCAAACACATTACAATGGAATATCTCAAGCCTACTTAAAAGATTCATTACATATAATCCACAGACAAGGAGGGACTACCTCAATTTTGAATATTTTTGCCTAATGACATTATTTTTGTTAGGAATAAAGATACAAGAGATAATAAAAAATTACAACATAGTATCAACAACACTAATTTACCCTTGAAAACCAAACCAAGAAAAACCAAAATCAATAGATCTATTGACATCCTTGACCAAATCTGGCCAACATGGTTAAATGAGCTTTTATCGTCCACCTACAAGGACCATTACAATGAAGTATCCCAAGCTTATTTAAATACTTCATTACATCAAAATAAATGAGCACAAAATGATAGGCTACCAAAAACTTGGACTCGAGAACCACCATTGTTGACCTTGATAATGGAATATCTCAATTATATTTAAGGTCTTCATTACATGCAAACCATGGGCAAAGAGGCACAAACTCAAGTTTGAATATTTTTGCTTAATGATATAAGTTATCTTAGGAATATATATGCGAGAGAAAACAAAAAAATACAACACAACAACAATAACATTAATTTACCCTTGAAAACCCAAACTAGGAAAAACCAATATCAATAGATATATTATTATCCTTAACCAAATCTAGACAAGATGGGTAACTGAGCTTTCACCATTCACCTATAAGACCCATTACAACAAAGTATCCCAAGACTACTAAAGGCTTCATTACATCAAAATCAAGGAGCACAATACCATGCATTACCAAAACCATGGACCCAAAAACCACCATTCTTGACCTTAACATTGACTCATTCACTGAGTCAAGGTTAATCTAACATTCCCCTCCTTTAAACTTGACTTAGGATAATTATCAAGGTCCTACTCCCTTAAATTTAATAATCAAGGTATCAAAGAATTTAATATGCTCCTTTGTATTAGCTAGGTCTTCATCTAGAGTTAATGGGTAATTTACTAGGGGTATGGATACCCCACTAGGTCTTATAGTTGTATTTCAATTTACATGTAATTTAAAATTTTCAAGTCCATAATTTTTTTTGCTTTTAAAGAATTTCCATTTCCTTTAGGACTCCATAAGAATGAAATCACCATATCCATTGCTTCTTTTACCAACACTTACAAGTTCTACCATCCTCACGCCTTTCCATTAGTTTGACTTCCACCTACTTCTTGCATTTTCTTGTTGTATTTTCTCCTCACCTTTCTCGTGCTAGGAATATCCTCAAATCATAGCATTCTGTGACACTACATCTCATTCAGCCATTATATCAAACATTTTCATGGTGAGCCAAAGCACTCATTCATCCTCCATGTATTTTTTAAACACACATCTTTCTCACAAGAAATAATAGCTCATGATGATGCCTTTGATATTAGTTTCTAGGAATAAGAACACAAGAGAAATAATTAACCAAAAATAACAAAATATGCATAAATCATCTACATATTATTTATCCTAGAAAACCTAAATTAGGAAAAAACCAACATCAATATATTAATTAATACCCTTTACCAAACCCAACCAAGGTGGCCAATTGAGCCTTCACTGCTCACCTTCAAGCACATATCGCAAGCCTATTTCAAGGCTTCACTAAATCCAAATTCACAGACGACCAAAACCATCGGCCTAAAAACCACCATTATTGACCTTAACGCAATAACTCATTTATCAAGTCAAAGTTAACCTAACAAGTTCTAAGAGTATGAAAAGAGAAGAAGAGATGGAAACATTTCTATATTCTAGTGTATTTGGATAATTTATGTGTCCAATTGTGTCCACAACCAAACATATCTCATCACATGAAAGCCATGTGTGTATTTATGGTCAATCTAGATAAGAAATAATGGACAATGGTCAAGAGAATATTAAGATACCTACCAAGGACTATGTTATTTGTTATCCTGAAATGGAAGCAACAAGCTTCAAGTGCATGGGTTTGTAGTTTATGGTGATGTGGACAAGGGAAGGGCTTCTAAGTGCCTATACTTTTACTATGTTTCAAGGAAATGTATATGGAGAAAAAGAAGTAAAAAGTGGTTGTCCAATTCAATATAAAGGAAAAATATGTTGTTGTTGCATAAGCTTCCAAGGAAATGGTTTAAACACAACATAATGCTATTGATTTCACAAAGAATTCTAAGTTTGGTTCAAAGATCAAAACATATGAGATAGTATTACTAGGGATGAAGCTCAAGAAAATGAACTTGATGTTTGACATGAAGATAACATACCCATACAACCTTGTCACAAGTAATTACCAAATGTGGTAATATTATTTAAATTAAAAACTCAAAACAATGAAATTGATATTTTACCTTAGACTTTTAATGAGAAGACAATAAAACTATACAACCTTGTCATGATTATTTACCAAATGAGAAATGATTAAGAAAATATATTTATATTTTATGTTATGCTATCATTAAGAAATGTATTTTATATATTCTATTATATTTATTTTCAAAATAAGAAATCATTAAAAAATGGGATTATATTTCTCAATATTTATTAAATTTATAATCAGTTTTATTTTATATTATATTATATATATATAATATATATATATATATATATATATAATATATAAACTTTTAACATTCAAAAATTCTGGCTAAAATTTGATTAAGAATTTAACAAAAATTATATATATATATATATATCTAAAATTTATTAGAAATTTATATTAAAAATCTATATTCAACATTTATATCAAAAATTATACCATTAGAGAATTATAAAACAACTCCAAATTTTACATTTTTCAAACAAAAAAATTCATTAAAATTAAAGGATTAAAAAAATATATTATCATCATCTATAGATATGCTCTCAATAAATATCCCAAACATCATCGAATGTACCAAACATCATTGGATAGAAATTCTTATAGAAATTCTTTATTGTCATTTTGATGACCCATAATCTATTCTCTATGTTCCTAGGATATTCATAAACCTCCAGTCAATCTCAAACGAGAAAGCACTGGGAAGGTGAAACTGAGGAAGCAGAAAGAGCAGCTGGAAACTTTATTGATACTGGTAATTTACAGAATGGTCTTCAATCAGTAAATTTGGTTTTCACCTAACCTTGCTTACAAGTAGTCCTTTTATCAGCACCGCACGATATCTTGGTGGAATATTGAATACTGTTGCCAGTGGAAAATTTTGGACTGAATCTGCAATCAGGCAACACAGAAAACATTTGTTATATAAAAGAAATGCTATATAGATATTAATATACACATAAATGGTATCTCTTATTTCAGTTCTATATAGAGATTAATATATATACAGAATTGTTATTTATTATTTCAGTGAATTGGTGGGGAGAAGTATTACCTGTCGAGTGAAAGTTAATTCAACAATATTTATAAGTAATTATTATATTAATATACGTGATAAAGGGAGCAGAGTCAGGTAGAGTGACTGTTAATCTAACAATATTCATGGAGAAATATTAGCTTTAGAGCGAGGGTCAATTCAACAATATTCATAAATACATAACCATTATATTAGTATAGGTGATGAGAGAGAAATACTAGGTTAACCATTATATCAGTATAGGTGATGAGAGAGAAATATTAGGTTTAGAGCTAGAGTCAATTCAACAATATTAATAAATACTTGACCAATTATATCAATATAGGTGATGAGGGGAAAATGCCAATAATAATAGAATCAATTCAACCATATTCATAATGGTACCAATATTTCTTATCATAATATCATTTAGAAGAAATTAAATCTAAATTAAAAAAATACAACCACCATTATTTATATATATATATTTACAATCCCAAATTACGAATATAATCTCACACATATAAGACTTCAGATCCAAATATATTATAATTTATATTATATATAATTAATAATAATATATATATATATATATATATATAATAATATCCCATTATGAATATATATCTCACACATATAGACTTTCAGATCCAATTATAAATATATCACTCTCTGCTTATCATTTATTACTATCCTATCCCAAAAAAATTTGAGAAAATCATGAAATACCTAGGCTGGGAGCCGCATTGCGCAGCATTTTCCTGAGACTCATTAGAACAAATAGGAAGAAGAGGACGAGTTGAAATGCAGGGCGCATTTAATGTAACCGATCTTCTAATAGAAGTTGCAGGGTGACCCATGAATAGAGCTATCTGAGCCAACGCCATTATTAGGACGAGTGTCTTCATCTGCTTCAGATTCAGTTGCTTCAGACTCCGCGCCATGGCCTGCAACTGCTTGGATGGAATGATGATATTGATGGAGGAACTGGCCGATCAAGTAATTGGATGAATGGAGATATTGATAGAGGAATTGGGCGTGTAGTAATTTATAGAGGCGAACGTGATTGTGCAGTCACGATTTGCATGATGCGTTGTTGTAAGTGATGCTCTGGAACCCACGCATAAAGGCTGATCAGTCAAAAAAACAACGCCCATGCAATCTCGATGGGGGGAGTTCTAAGTCATAGGAAGGTTAATAGCATTATATTCTTACCTTTCCTTTACCTACTGAGTATACATCAGGTATTCTTACCTTTCCTTTACCTACTGAGTATACATCAGGTATATCAACTGGTTCGTGTGGAATTTACTCTTTTGGTCAAATTACATGAAAGATTAAAGGTGTTTAGGTCGACTAAGTTTCTATGGAGTCTTGAGTCTTGATGACAACATTCCAACTAATTCTCACACAATTTTGATGATGAAAGACTCAAACATTTGAGTAGTTCATTTTTATATTTAAAAATGAAATTGATATTTACCAAAATTTAAAATTAATATAATATCTTATAAATTTAAAATTTTGTTTAAATAATAATAGATGAAAAACATTAAAACCAAATATATTTCTATTTATATATTTCCTTTCATTTAACACAAAACGAATAAGCTATCCCAATTCGATTTTAATGTTACATTCGATTGAAAATTAAATTTTCAAAATTATCATTCTTTACAAGGTGATATTAATAAATTGCTTTTGTAAATATGGTTACATAAAGTGTAATTGTAATGGTATGTATAATAAGTGTTTTGTATTTTTTAATGTTTTAAACTAGTAATTGTACCGGATGTTGCAAAGGAAATGCCATAAGGTATAAATTTGAGAAAAATCGTGACATATAGAAGATCACTAAATATGAAAATTAGTAAACAATATGATGTTCAAAATCTTAAAGTCTTTTACCATTTTCTCTTAAGATGATTGGATTTTATTTTACTTGTCCTTTATTAACTTCTTTTGTGCCTCTAGACTGGTTTGTGATACAAGAGGTTTATTCAAAGTTTTACTTCAAAATGACAAATTCAAAATGTACCATTGGATGATCTAGTTTAAAGCAAAGCTACAAAATAGATATATCAATAAAGCTACTCACTGATATAGCAAATTTATATTGTTTGATATAAGATAAGTGGATCTTTTGTTGAGCATTGATTAAATAAGTCATTTAGCTGACATAGCAACTTTAACTCACTATTTAGAGGTACCATGGTGAACTCCTATGGTAGCAATCATGGGATTTCCTTTATTCAACATAATATTTTGCGAGACTTGGCTACATATTTGACCAAGCAGGGGCCTATAAATAAACACAAAAGGCTTTTTCTGCCTTAGAAAGCAGACCCTATTCACAAAAAGTGGAAAAAGGCTGTGAAGTGTACATTTGATGCTAAAATCGTTTCCTTCCACACAAGTTTGGCGCATATTTCTTTCTCCTCTCCTAGTCATTTTTTACCATTTTTCAATATTGAACTGTTTCACTTGATCAAAAACTTGTAGTCTTTTACATTCTACCTGCACATAATTTGATTTTGAATGTGTTAATTTATGCACTATTGTATGTAGGTCTAATGGAGAAGTGATCCATGTGAATTTCCAGACACAGTGGCATGGAAAAAGGTCAAAATTCAAAGTGACGGAAAGGCGATGAACTTGACATCAAATCAAAGTGCTCGTCGCCCTAATTCCAATGGTGTGAACGGCACTCTAATCCGAGTCCGAATGAAGGAGATAGAAGCAGTCAAAGTTGGGTTGAATTTTGATGACTGGGCGGGATTAATGAAGGCGCAATTTGAACTTTTTCCGACGGATGGAATCCGACCAACTCTGGCCAAATTTCGGGCAAAATTGTTGCCTCATTAAAAAGACTCTTTTGGTCTAAAACAAAATTTTCAAAAATGAGCAAGTTTTTTTTATTTAAACAAAAAAATATTAAAAAAGGGGGTTGCGGGCCACCAACCACGCCACCCCAACCAAACACAACAATATATATTTTTTAATGGAGTGGTGGGCCACGACCCCTGGCTCCTTCCCCACACCACGAAACTTCATAAATAGGACCACCATAAATGCGGTGGGTGTTGGGTGGGTCGACCCTTGGGGCACGGACCCAACCCACATTAATAAACAAACCAACGGCCCATTACCAAAAATTTCAAAGATGGAGCATGGAGGTACAGTGGGCAGGCTGCCCAAGGCGGGCTCGACCCAAACAAAAACAAATTTATTAAAAAAAAAAAAAATCGATTTATAATGTGTAAAAAAAGGAGGAGCTGAGGTTTGACCACCCAACCTCCTCTCTATTAAACCATATCTCAACCATTACACCAAATGGCCTTATTGAGAAATCCTCCCGTGACATTTTATTTAAACGCGGTTTGTCAATGCGCTCAGGGGGAGAAGACCATGCACGCAGTTCGAGGCAAAATTTTGTAGGAGGGCCAAATTTTCACCTTGTCAGAATTTAACAAACTTTATATGGTTTCAGCACTTCTCAATGCCATGAACACAATGGTGTTGTCTGTTTCTCCATCAAAGTTCTACTTTTTTTGGCCATTTTTCAGTATGGAGGGACAAAAATCATTTTTGTAACTGATGCTTGTACTCTTCTTCTCATGCCACTTAATGAATGAAGGCTTCCCCATTGATCGAGCAGGGCGCAGAGACATAGTCCAAGTTGGACGAACTCTGTTATCAAGTCTTGTTGTCTTCTTTCATGCTTTATGTGTTTCTCCTCTTCTCTCATGTGCACATTAAGTTTTCTATGTTAAGCTACAATTTATGTTAAGCTACAATTGGTGTTATACAAAAATGTATGATACATGAAAACAAAAACAAAACAAAAAAACTTTACATGTGCCTTTTTGTACCTTCTCTCCTTCAAGTAAATAATTTTCAATTTCTGCTCCACATTGTTCAATCCACATTCTTTGGAAAAGTTATGAGCTCCCACCATGTTGCATGGGGATCCATCTTAGCTAAGACAAGGGAGTCAACACCACGAAGCTAATTTGAAATTTTATTATATGTAGGTTCTAATGCTTGGCAAAGAGCATTGAATGTGTAGTATATCATGATATTGAGTAGGCCGAATGCCTAGGTCCAATCCTTTCACAACACAACAGTAGTAGTACAATATTAGGAATGGATTAATCATGAGAAAAGTTACTCTTACATAAAGGAAACTATGGGTCTACCATACCCGCTAAATGTTTTCAAAATAATTTGGTTCAATTTTGTTGCTTAAAAAACTTCTTGTAATTTCTTAATACATGGTTGATTTGAGCCTAACAGGCTATTATCATACAATATTGGTAATGGGTGGAGTGTCCACTTAAAATATTTGTGAGAAAAATTTAATCAACTATAAAGAGTATTTAATCTACAAGAAAACGGCTATTAATTTCTCTCATTTATTTTAATCTTAAAAACCTGGATTACCAATATAAATAACACAACCAACTTCAACTGAAATACAATAAAAAGCTAGAAGTTTGAGTGACAAATCATGAAAAGTGGTTTCTAAGTTCATCTCAAGTAAAAAGCATTGTTTTCGACTATTGATTTTGCATCTCAGGCTGATGATTGAATTGGAGATAGGAGAAACCATGAAACTAGCTCAAATGCTTCTCGAATCCATCAATATTGGAACATTATAGAAGAGGTTTGTTTCTCTTGTCTTTTTCAGTTAATTGGTTATTTATTTATTACAAGTTTCAACTATGTCATCACTTGTTGTAAAGAAGTCTGATATGTATAAAAAGATAAAAACAATATTTGTAATTAATTCTGTGAAAGAACATGAACATGTTCGAACTGATTTTGAGGGATTTGTAACTCAAGGAGGTTTTCCAAAGGTGGAATTCCAATGGTTTTTGAACCGATTGAAGGAAATGGAGATCGAATTGGGGAAGATAGTAAAGACCATGAGGTGAGGAATGAGCCAATTGAGCTAGAGGATCCTCTTGAAGATGTTGTTGACTCATAAAATAAAGGCCTGGAGAAGTTAAAGATAAATTTTCCCTTGAAACTTAAGATAGAAAATGTGTTCTCGTCCATCATGTTCCTCCATTGATGAATTTGTCTCTATGCCTAAAAAGTGCAGTAAAGTTAAATTGGTTCTTGAAATATGAAGCAGAAAAAATAGTTTATTTTCTCAGCAATACCTTGGAATTAGAAGTGTTCAGAAAACTCTCGAGGAGAGTGATTATATGTAATATGATGAATGGGTGATTTTTTATGGATTGAAATTGGTTGCAGATGTTTATACATTATTTCATGGTTTCTCAAGCCAACTCAGTTGTATTTCATATACAAATGCTTACACAATAATATCCTCAATTTAGTTTCATTATTTAGATTAATATTAATGTAATGTAATTCAGTTTTTATAGGCTTTTTGGTAGAGGTTTCAAATTTTATGGTTTCATATTTTAGATTAATATTATAAATCATCAAAAGTCTCCTAACTTCAATTTCACTAAATTAAAGATCTAACACTTTTGAATGTTTTTTATCAAAAACCAATGACCGGTTTTAGATTCTGTTAATTGTTTGATTGGTTGTTAATTACTTTTACTATTATGCTTCCTTGGTACCTCAATGGCCTGGTAAGTAATTGAATACTGTGGAGACTAAAGCATTTCATCTTATTTTTTCAAACTTTATGAATAAATATTAGAATAAAATGAGGAATTCAAGGATCCATGGCACTGACTTCCAACTTATAGAATCTAAAATACCCAAATCCACTCTAGGTCATTCACAACAGATTTAGCAAAAAACAAAAAGTAATAGTATTGACTCATTGTGGGTTGTAGTATAACAAAGGCGAGATGAAGCGAGTGATATCTACTAAAGAGAAAATCATGATGAAACACTTTGCGTGCTAAATAATACAAACCTTATGTCAGACCCATTTGAAGAACAATAATATATCAATCCCTCTGGATTCCAAAAGGGCATGCCTCAAAGAAATGGCAATAAGTGGAAAGAATTGATTGCCATATATTCCTATAGCATAATGAAATTATTCCTAAATCCATAGACATGCATCAAACATTCACATATATACATGCATAACTTTGATTTCAAAAGACATTGATGTAAATGCACATTCACAAACATCGTTATAAATTATTTGAAACTCATCTATCATAACAGGAAATTCATAAATTTCCAAAGGCACAAGATATGAATGATCTAACTATGTTTGTTGTGTAACAGAGAAAGAGAAAGGAAACTATAGGGCCAAATTCAAGTACTCTGAGTAAACCCCACCAAAAATTTCTAATGTCGAACCCTTCTTGGGTTTGCCTACATTCAAAGTAGCATCAATCCCTAATTCCACAAAAGAAATTGATTTTAAACAATAGTTCTAATCAAAGAAACCATTACATGGATAATTTTATTAACAATCTACCCAATAAAACATGCCCAACATTTAATCAACCACTTTGTAACACATTATAAAATGTAAACTAGTTCAAGTGTTTCTTTTCCCTTAAGTCTTCCATAATTGAATTACCCAGCTTATTAAATATTTTAAAGTGCCAACTGAGTAACATTCAATTTTAAAGGAGAATCCAAGAGAAACCGAGAAGTTGGAGGGACATGTGAGTGTTTATGAACATGGCCACAGACTAAGATAAACCCCATCCTTGGAGGGGTAGGGGAATGTTTATGAGAAAGGTCACAATCCAAGAGAAACCTAGACCTTGGAGGGGCACGAGAGTCAAGGGAAGGAGAATATTCAAGGGCAAGCCATGTCTTACACAAGAAACTGAGGGGAGTGGGGGACATGGTGTTGAGAGATGACCATGGTCACATTGGAGGAATGTTGAGCCACATTTTTGGGCATCAAGCAGATATGGAGGGCTTGGAATCTGGGCATAGAAGGGTAAAGGAAAGAAAAATATTATTATAAACCATATGGATGGAGAATGCTCAATGCTTACTAAAGACACATATTTATTAGAAAATCTCACACAAAATTTGTGATTTTACAATGAGTTGTGTTAAGTGTTTTTGCATAAAAAACTTGATTTTATTTTTTAATACATGGTTGATTTTAACCTAACAAACTATTATCATACAATATCTATAATGGGTGGTGTATCCACTTAAAATATTTGTGAGAGAAATTTAATTAGATTGAAAGAGTATTTAATCTACAAGAAAAAGGCTATCAACTGCTCTCATTTATTTTAATCTACAAAACCTAGATTACCAATATGGATAACACAACCAACTTCAATTTCACAATAAAAAGATAGAAGTTTGAGTGAAAAGTCATCAAAAGTGGTTTCCATGTTCATCTCAAATAAAAAGCAGTGTTTCTAACTATTGAGTTTTCACCTCGAACTAATGATTGCTTCAAAGTTACAAGAGATCGTGAACCTAGCTCAAATGCTTCTTGATTCCATCAATATTGGAACATTACAAAAGAGGTTTGTTTCCCTTGTCTTCTTCAACTAATTTTTGTTTTTTTCATTACAAGTTTCAACTCTATCATCACCTACTATATAGAAGTTTGATATGTACAAAAAGATAAAAATAATATTTGTAATTAAATCCAAGAAAGAACATGAGCTTGTTGGAACTAATTTTGAGGGATATGTAACTCTAGGGGGGTTTTCCAAAAGTGGAATTCCAATGGATTTTGAATTGATTGAAGGAAATGGAGATCAAATTGTGGAAGACAGTAAAGATCATGAGGTGAGGAATGAGTGAGTTGAGCTAGAGGATTCTCTTGAAGATGTTTTTAACTCATAAAATAAAGGCCTGTAGAAATTGAAATAAATTTGGCCCTTAACACATAAGATATAAAATGTGTTCACGTCCATCATGTTCCTCCATTGATGAATTTGTTCATACACCTGAAAAGTGCAATAAAGTTGAATTTTTTCTTGAAATATAAAGCAAAAAAGAATGGTTTATTTTCTCAACAATATCTTGGAATTAGAATTCCCAAGGAAAGTGATTATATACAACATGATGAATGGGTGAGTTTTGATGGATTGAGATTAGTTGTAGATGTTTATACTATATTCCATGATTTCTCAAGCCAACCCAGTTGTATTTCAGACATAGATGCCTACAGAATAATATCCTCAATTTTGTTTCATCATTTAGATTAATATTACTATAATGTAATTCAATTTTTTTTAGGATTTTTGGTATAGGTTTCAATTTTTAGGGTTTCATATTTTAGATTAATATTAAAAATCATCAAAAGTCTCCTAAATTAAATTTGAATAAAGTAAAGAGATAAAAATTTTGAATGTTGTTAATGAAATATCAATGAATCGTTTCAGACTCTTCTAATTGTTTGATTGGTTGTTAATGCCTTTTACTAAGATGCTTCTTTGGTACCTCAGTGACCTTGTAAATAATTGAATATGGTGGAGACTATAGCATTGGAATTTTTTTTTTCAAAATTTATGAATAAATATCAAAATAAAATGAGGATTTCAAGGATCCATGGCACTAACTTCCAACTTATAGAATCTAAGTTACCCAAATACAATCTAAGTCATTCACAATAGATTTAGCAAAAAAAAAAAAAAAATTATTACCGATTTGTTGTGGGTTGTACTATAACAGAGGCATGATGAAGCAAGTAATATCTACTAAAGAGAAAATCATGATGAAGCACTTTGTGTCCCAAATAATACAAATCTTATGCCGGTCTCGTGTGAAGAACAATAATACATATATATCAATCACTATGGATTCCAAAATGGCATGCCTCAGAGAAATAGAAAGAAGTGATGAGCAACAATTTCCCTATACTCATGTAGTATAATGAAATTATCCCTGAATCCATAAACATGCATCAAACATTCACATATATGCATGCACAACTTTGATTTCAAAAGGAATTTATGTAAATACACATTCATAAATGTCGTTATAAATTATATGAAACTTTACTATCATAACAAGAAATTCACAAATTTCCAAAGGTACAAGATATGAACGATCTAGTTGTGTTCGTTGTGTAACAAAGAAAGGGAAATAGAACAAGAAGACAAAATTCAGGTACTCTGAGTAAACCCACAAATCTTGGGTTTTCCTACATTCAAAGTAGCACCAATCCTTGATTCCAAAAAAGAAATGGATTTTAAACAACAGTTTTGATCAAAGAAACAATTATATGGATAATTTTATTAACAATCCAGCCAACAAAATAAATAATTTTCAATTCCTACTCCACATTGCTCAATCCACATTCTTTGGAAAAGTTATGAGCTTGCACCATGCTGCATGGGGATCCATCTTAGCTAAGACAAGGGAGTCAACCCCACAAAGCTACTCTGCAATTTTACTATATGTATGTTCTAATTCTTGGAAAAGAGTCTTGTATGTGTATTATATCATGATATTGAGTAGGTTGAATGCCTAGGCCCAATATTTTCACAACATAGCAGTAGCAATACAATCTTAAGAATGGATGAATCATGAGAAAATTTACCCTTACATAAAGTAAACTATGGGTCTATCATACCCCTAAATGTTTTCACAATAAGTGTGTTTAAGTTTTGTTGCATAAAAAACTTGATGTTATTTCTTAATACATGGTTGTTTGAGCCTAATAGAGTGTTATCATACAATATAGATATTGGGTAGAGTGTCCACTTAAAATGTTTTTGAGAAAAATTTAATCAGATTGAAAGATTATTTAATCTACAAGAAAAAGGCTATCAATTGCTTCCATTTATTTTCATCTACAAAACCTGGATTACCAATATGAATAACACAACCAACTTCAATTGCACTACAATAAAAAGCTAGAAGTTTGAGTGTCAAATCATCAAAAGTGGTTTCTGACTATTGATTTTGTACCTCAGACTAATGATTGCATCAAATATACGAGAAACCATGAACCTAGCTCAAATGCTTCTTGATTCCATTAATATTGGAATATTACAGAAGAGATATGTTTCCCTTGTCTTCTTCAACTATTTTTTTTTTCATTACAAGTTTCAATTCTGTCATCACCTACTGTAGAAGCATTTGATACGTGTAGAATGATAAAAAACAATATTTGTAATTAATTTTGAGAAAGAACAGGAGCATGTTGGAACTGGTTTTGAGGGATATGTAACTCAAGGAGGTTTTCCAAACGTGGAATCCCAATAGATGTTGAACCAATTAAAAGAAATGGAGATCGAATTGGGGAAGACAGTAAATACCATGATGTGAGGAATGAGCAAGTTGAACTAGAAGATCATCCTGGAGATGTTTTAACTCACAAAATAAAGGCATGGAGAAGTTGAAATAAATTTGGCCCTTGAACCTTGAGATAGAAAATGTGTTCACGTCCATCATGTTCTTCCATTGATTAATTTGTCCCTAGGCGAAAGGTGTAGTAAAGTTAAATTTGCTCTTGAAATATGAAGGAGAAATAATAGTTTATTTTCTCAGCAATACCATGGAATTAGAAGTCCCTATGAAAGTGATTATATGCAACATAATGAATAGGTGAATTTTTATGGATTGAGATTGGTTGTAGATGTTTATACTTTATTGCATGATTTCTCAAACCAACTCAGTTGTATTTCAGACACATATGCTTACACAATAATATCCTAAAAGTCAATTTCATCATTTAGATTAATATTAATGTAATGTAATTCAGTTTTTATAGACTCTTTGGTATATGTTTCAATTTTTAGGGTTTCAACTTTTAGGTTAATATTACAAACATCAAAAGTCTCCTAAGTTCAATTTCAATAAAATAAAGAGTTAAAACTTGTGAATGTTATTGATGAAATATCATTGAATGGCTTCAGACTCCACTAATTGTTGGAATAGTTGTTAATTACTTTTATTAAGATGCTTCATTTGTACCTTAGTGGCCTTGTAAATAATTGAATATGGTGGAATTACAATGACATTGAGGAATGGTTGAATTAAATGCGTTCTACAACCTATCAGTGTCATATTTACTTTTTAAAATAAATATAAAATATTATCTAAATAAAAGATAAAGTCGACTATAACAAAAAATAAAAATGAATATACATATTTGTCTAAATTTAATTAAAAATATTATAAAACTTCAATAATTCTACTAACACAATGTGATTGTTTTTTTTTGTGTGTAAATTGGACTGTTTCTATTATAATACAAAAAAGTACAGAGGGTTACATTTGCCGCCATGGGTCGGCAACCTGAACAAGATGACAGTGAAACTGAGACTGAGCTCGAAGAGCTATCCGTTGACCCCAAACAAGAGCTATGACCATGTTCAAAACTTCAAAAAACTGAATCATCCACTCCCTGCTATCGCAAGGGAGGAATTTACAGACTCTTACAGTACTATTGTGGTTCTTACCGTAACTGAAATTACATAACAAGACCGACATATACCCAGACATAGACATTATAGACGCTTATGTTAAAAGCCAGGACTGAATTAAACATTACAGACTCTGAAATGGAGAAGGACATAGACAAAACTGACTCACAGTTTCGACAGTGGTCGCTGCCATGACTTCTGGAAACAAACTGATCATAGGAGAACCATGCCACCCCGAACGTCAATGCCGCTAGCTTAGGTGTAAGGATTTGGAGGCTCCTCCACCGAAGGCGGGATAAATTTTCCGTCTGGTTCCTCCACCACCGGGCAGCCATAGTATTCTGATGCGCTCGAGTCGGTGTGCGGTGCGTTGTCGCTGTCAGGAGCACTTGGACCTGCTTTGTCCCTCGCCACCTCACCCTCGGCTTCCACAGGCTGAGTTCGCTGACCCCGAGCAGGCGATGGTGGCCTTGGAGCTGCTGGGTCGCCTGGCCTATCAACGTGCTCACATTTTTCAATGCGCACAGAGACGTAATACACGGCATTGTCCATTGTGCAGGTGTGTCTGAACCGGGTTGATGAATGCCCACCGAACGGGCATGCCACTGTTCGTCCCCTGCCTCTCCCTCTTCCGCGCTCTGTGGATCGTGGCGGACGAGTTCCCTCCGAAGAATCTGAAGAATGAGGCTCAGAGGCCAGAGATCTGACTCTGCCTCGCGAGCCACCCCGCCTACAGGCACCCCTCTGTCTTTCTCGTGGCATTTAACACAATGTGATTGTTAGATTTAATGTTAATATTTTAATGTAGTATGAATGAGATGTAAAAATATTTCACTCTTATTCTCAACTATATATAAAAAAAATTGAAATATATGTGAAATAACATAGTTTTAACTTTAGAAAGATAATACACTGACAAAAAAACTTATATTTTCAGTTTGAATGCCATCAATGTAAAATATATATATATATATATATATATATATATATATTATATTAAAATAATGCTTAAAGGAAATAAATAATTAAAAAGAAAGAAATCAATTATTTCAATAAAAATGTGGTAATTCATTTAATTTTTAATTAAAAATTCTATAATAATAATAATGTGTAGGTAATAAATAAAATATTTAAATAATATTGATGTGTATTTTCAAATATTATTTAAAAAAAAACATTTTAATGCTCACATTAAATTCAGAAATAAAATAATTTAATAAATATATTAAATAAAATATCAATATAATTTATGTATTTATTATATATTATTTTAAAAACAAAAATTGAAAAAAAAATCTAAATTTTAAATATTTGGACTATTTTATTTGGAAGTGTCTATGGAAGCTCAGAAATTGCCCACTGAGTAAAAGTGATTGGGCAAAAAAATTTCAAAAAATCTTACAATAGCAGCTGTGTTTGAATCATGTTTTTGATGGTAGAAATGGATTGAGTACCATCAAAAACTTCTGAGACACCCAAAACGTTGATGTTTGACAATGGTAACCTAAATTTACAAAAATCCTTGCGAACCAGAATTTCCATAATTTTCAAGTAAAAAACAGTGTAATTAAACTACTCATTAATTATTTTACTCTCTTCTCTTTTTTACCAATAATTTTTTACAATAATTATTTTCTTTTCTCTTCTCTTCTCTCCGTAAACTTTATACAGTAACATAAGTCACTAACTTCAAACATGCCGAGATAAGTCTAACCGGACAATTATATAAAGAATTAATATTTAAAAAAAAAAAACAAAATCTTGCATCTTATTTATATTTGTCATCATGTAGTGCACGCTCTTGTAGTTCACCCCTTGGTTTTATAAACATGTAGCTTATTAAACAAATTAATAAATATCCAAAATTGTATTAATATTAATTTAAATTGGTATAAAATTATTATAAAAAATAAAATAAAAAATTGTTTTACTGGTTTGAAGTTTTTAAATATTTAGATTTCGATTTTTTTTTTTTTTTAATTATAAATATATTTTCATATAAAAATATAAATGTATTAATTTTTAAAAATAATATTATATTATTTATTTATTCAGATCTTATGCGTTAAGAAGAATCAAAAGTATATTTAAAGTGAAAAGAGATTTGATTTTTTTTAATTTTGGTGGATTTAAAAGTAAAATAAATTTCAAACCAAACCATAATTATAATAAGTTCACAAATCATATTTAATTCTTTTAAAAAATTTAATAACATTATAAAAAATAACTATTTTTACTTTACTTATTTATCATATTCCAAATTACCAATCAAATTAAATTATCTGCCATTTTCAACACCAACACCAAAAAACCAAAAATGCAATGTCCACATATTCTTTACTTCTTAAAAAACTAATTTCTACCATGTGTTTGAATATTATAATATGGAAATGATTAATATTTCACAAACAAAAAAAATTATTAAATTTGCAAAATAAAATAATAAATAAAAAAATTAATAACACTCAAACTCAAAATTTAAAACATTCTTTCTTCACAAAAACTGATTCTGTATTTGTTGAAATATATAATATTAAAATGATTTAATATTTCACAAAGAAATACATTAAATAGCAAAATAAAATAATAAAAAAATAATTAATAACACCCAAACTCAAAATTAAAATTTTTTTGTTTTATTAAATATTCCTAAAATGTCCCTCAACTAATTTTCTGTTCTAATTTTTGTTCGAAATCCAATTCGAATTCGATCTTGATGAGAAATCTGGACGAGAATAGCAATCGATGAATGAGAAGATCGGAATCTGTGGCTACAAAAATTCAAAGGCTGGAAACATACCTACCAAGTTAATATAAACCAATATTTTAGGGTGAAAGCAATTATTTTTTCATAAAAAGAAAAAAAGCAATCAAGCAATCAGTGTATTTTTACCATTAGAAATCAGTGTATTTCATAAAAGTAATTATTTTTTCCATTAAAAAAAATTAACAAGAAATTGTCAAGCCATTAAGAAAACATTTAACCAGAATCAATTTTAATTATTATTATTTTTCTTAATTATTAATTATATAATTTTTTTCAAATCGTCTAACACTCCATCTAATGGTGCAGATCGGTACACAGTGGTCGCTGGGAGATGATCCATCTAATGGTGCAGATCAGTACACAGTGGTAGCTGGGGGAGATGAAGTTCTTTAAGGGAAACGCCTTACAACCTAATTATAACAAATCAAATGGTTCGAAGTATCATTGATCTTGTCATTAATCTGAATTTAATTAAAATGGATACAATTGGTTTATCTTTTCTCTAGTTAAACCATAAATTTTATTGATATATATGATTTGCTAAATATTAGATATACTTTTACTATTATAATGGTAACCTAACAAAAATACAAATTATTAATATTTCTAAATTGCAAACTATTCAACATACTCTAGTTATTGATACATTTGGTTGGCTAATTATTAGATATATTTTTAGTATTATAATAATAATATATTCCCAATATTATAATGGTAACTCTACGAAAACTTGTTTGAATTATTTTAACGTATTACCCATTATTTTAATGTAATACCCTTTCCATATCTACTAAAAAAGGAAAGTAAAATACTAATTTTAAAAAAAAAAAAAAACATTATAATAAGTTTTAAAGTTAAATTTCTGTCAGTGACAGAGTATATTATAATTGTAATTATCTTGGAGTCGAAATAGATTGATTTTACAATTAGTTGAGTTAAATATAAAAATTGTACTATGGTTTTACAATAATTTTGAAATATATAAATATTAAATTAAATTGTTGATAATAAAATAAAAAATCATTTTTTTGAAAATTATATTTCAATTTTATTATTGGGTAAAGACATTGAAATAACTAATTTATCTCCTTTAAAATGTATTTTTCATATTGAAAAAAATCTTCTAATAATGTTTTCAACCTCATCAACTCTAAGGGAATAATTAACAATGCTTTCATCTTCATTCATCTTTAGGCTTCAAAATCTCATTCTATTAGTCTAGAGTTTAGCTTACTTTACCTTCTCATCTCCTTCATAGTTGTTCTTAACGTTGTCCCATAGCTCCTTTGTTGATTCATAACGCATCACCTTGACTAGCTCAAATTGATTAAGATGAATAGAATTGCATTCTTCACCTTTGCATTGTTTGTATAAGTTCTTCTCTCATCAAGATCTGTCAGATGAGTTGTTAGAATTGTGTATCCAACTTTTAAAGAGCCCCATACATCCACACCAAAAGACATGATATAAGATTCCATTCTAACCCTCTAGAGCACATAGTTGCTCCCATCAAATACTTGTACTCTACATGAATAAACATTTATTATATTTATTATTATTATTAATTATTATTATATTTATTCATATAACATTAATAATTAATTTATACATAATATTAAATTAATTGGTAATTAACCTAATTTTAACCTTTTTTCTATAAAAATAATACATTTTTATTTAGGACATATATAAATCAATATAAATTAATTAATTAATTATTTTTATAGTATTTATTAATATATATATTATTATTTTACACATAAAATTAATTGTAAATTAATTATAAATAAAATTAATTGAAATTAGGGTAACAATAATAACAAATAGGGCATTAGAATATACATATATATAGGTCAGATTTAAAGAATTAATTAATTAAATATTAACATATATATATTTATATAATTTTTCGTATAAAAAGGTAATATTTGAAATTAAATAAATGAATTTTTTCTAACTGAGTAACCTTTGGTTGTATTTTAATATTAAATTAATTAGAGGTAGTTTGACTAGGGTTCCTGATTGATTAAGTAGCCGTTAGAGAGTTTTAGCTGTTGGAGTCTCTGCTTATACTATTTAACACGATGGGCTAGATCTGTACTTTCAACTTGTCCTGATGATGAACCACATTGGTTGGTTCGAAACGCGTTGGCAAAAATCTTTCTTATGTGATTTACGCTGAAGCTCTCCTTATAACTATGACAAATCACAGAAGTCTCAATTCTACAAATGAATAAACATCTTGACTTATCTCTCTTGCCATGATTCCTTGCAGATCTACCTCCTAGTAATTAAATTGTTCCTGAAGGAACTTACTTTGATACCAATGGTTTGGAATCATGAAATATTAAGAGGGGTGGTTGAATCAGTATATTATAAAGTTCACACTTATTTAACAAATCATTCAATCAAATGCAATTAACACATAGTAAGACAACATTCACATGACATTTGTACAAATTCATTTAATGTAGAAACCCTTCCAAGAGAAAAACCACAAAATCTTGTTTAGATCATGATGTAAATCAAAAGCACCAACTATATTTACATCAATTTGTGTGATCACCCACACACAGGAGGCCCTAACCCCCTTAGATCGGCAAACGCCAACTTGCTAGATGAACCAACCTCTAATCTATGTAAGCACCAACTTGTTGTAGCCAACATATCTATATTTCATACAATTTTTAGACTCAAATTGTTAGAAACGAGAACAATACTAAGGGGGGGTGAATCAGTATTGTAGGAATTTTAAAGATTTCTTTCACTAATGGAGAATACTAGGACATTGATAAACACTTCAACAATAACTCATATGAGCATAATAAGAATTAACATAAAGAAGTACAAATATCACACATAGATTCTTCAAACATTTTCTTCAATTTACTTCACAAAGGAAAGCTTTTACTTTTTGTTACAAAGTTCTCTCACAACAACCAAAAGGAAGCAACTATTCCCTAATTTATTAGCAACTACTAAAAAAGCTACAACCCATGATTTATCAACAAATACTGAAAGGAGCTCCAACCCATAACTATTTACCAACCACTACTAGAAAGAGCTACAACCCCTGATCTATAAGCTGCTACTTTCTTGACTTCATTGATTCATCTTTCATTCCATTTTAAAACTCAAATCATGAAAGTCATCTCCTTACAAATAAAATGAATTTCTCACTTCAATCACTCACCCCAAACACCATCAAAATCACCTTCAACAATATTTGACCACTAATAAAAACACCATTCAAACCTATGAACACACAACATCACATCTATCAGCACAATACTTTGTTGCTATTTATTCTGCTTATATAAAAATTTGAGCTAATATTTTTAGTTATTGACTTTTAGTTAAGTTCGGCTCAATATCATGCATAAATCTTTTTTTTTTCTTTTGTCCTACTTCTGTCAAGTTTTCTGAATGTATTCTTCAATTCTTATAACTCTAATCTGTTGTTCCTCTATGAAAAACTAAGTTAAACTGCTCAAAATGAAAATCTAGGAATTTTTAGGTTTTAACTATGAATTTCTAAATTTGGAAAACTCCAAATTTAGCAAAATTGCTATATCTGCCACCAAATTTATCTATTCCACAACAAAATCTCCTCTAACTGTTGGTGTGGTTCTGAAACCTCAAAATATGGTATAAAGCGCTAAATTTTAAACATTTCATGTCGTAGGTCAGAGGCTTGACCAAGGTCACTGTGAACTGCTCCAGATTCCTGACTTACCCGCACTCGATTGGTTTTCTATCGTAAACTTTAACACAAAAAATTGATAAAACGTGATTCCTTAGTGCAATATTCAATGCATGCTAGTGGTCGAAGATCAAGGAATTTTCCCTGCTTCATGTTTCCTTTTACCTTAGATTGTCCCAAGTCCCGACTAGCTCGAAATTCCAACCTTCGAGTCTATTTCTTTGAATTTCACCAAAAATCAATAATACAGCAAAATATCGCCAAACACATCCCTTGGCCTGAACTTTGAGGGAGTACCATGTCACCTTGTTGATGCCATCTATGCCATGTGGCGTCGTTTTAGTTGTGTCATGTCTCACTTGGATTTGGCCCACTTGGCCACCCAGAAAGTCCAAATCAACATGCCACGTGTCACTTTGTTATTGGTGCCATCTCACTAGTGACATCATGTTGACGTTATCATCCACCTATGCTTCCACTTGTACATTCACATCACAGTTGTTTGTCAATCACAAATTTCCATGTGTCACCCAACTCTCACTTCATATGGTTGAGTAGGGTCCTGGTAACTTGGTCTTTCATCAAATTTAATTATTAAATAAAATTGAGTCAAAATGATAATTACCCATTCAAGGGTTAGGGGTCAAGGCATTTTCTTCTGCTACTCCCAAACTCTGACTACAACCAAAATCTATAAGTCTAACCCTCGCCTTGGCTCAAACTTGTTTCTTGTTTTGTAGAAAATGGGGTTGGGGGGGTGGTCGCACTATTAACTAGAGTCGTTGATATTCTAGATTAGTGGTATGGAAAAAAAATTCCTGTTATGGACATTGTGGGCCCCCCTTGACTTAACCCTTGGGTGGGTATTTCCCTATGTAATTTCCCCAATAGATCATGGTTGACACTTGGTGCACATCCAACTTCTAACTTGCACGAGTTTTAAACATTGCTCCACTCCACCACCTATTCCCCCGAAAATGACAAAATGCCAAACTTTCACCAATTTGGCCTTACCACCATAGTTAGCTACTATCTTTGAATTTAAGGTCTTCTAATCTTTGACCTACAATAACTTCTGATTTGCAGACTTCCATATACCACTGGAAATCTCCTTCAAATCTTTGCACATGTGAGTGCTTTCTGAAATAACTTGATATGATCTGCTATACAAGAATTGGCTCCAAAGTATCTACACCTTTCTTGCCTATCAGTGCCTTCTCCATCAATTCTCCATATAAAAGTCTCCCTTTCCATAAACGAAAACATCTATGACAACTTATTTCTAAAATTCTCCCCCATTGGAATTGATGGAACACCATAAGAAACAAACGTAGGAAACATATCAAATATGGAAACAAAAATTCAACAAACATAAAAACATATGGAAACACCACAAAACACAAGCAAAGTGTACTTCTTACTTATTTTTCTTCTCCCTTTATGGATGTTTCTCCCCCCTATGATGCACTTCTCCTCTGGTGTACTTTTGTTGTGGTGTACTCCTTCTTTTGTGTACTCCTCAACCATTCTTTTTGTTTGATGTACTTCTCCACCTTTATGGGACTTCTCCCCCTTTAACATCAATGGAAAAAGAAACTAATGTGCCCCCCTATAACTTATCTCCCCTTTTCTTGTTGATCCTATGGACCTAACATATTTCATTTGATATGCTAAGTATTTTTTGGCTTCCTTTCTTCTTCTTAAGGAAGATCTAGTGAAGGGAGGTTAAAGGAACTTCTCCTATTATTTTCCTTAAATATTAAAATTGATCTCCTAGAAGAGGTATGGTGAATATATCAATTACCTTCTCTTTTGTAGGTACATATTGCAACTTCAATCTTATTTGCAACATGTTCTCTAAGGAAATGGTACTAGATTTGAATATGCCTTGTCTTTGAATGGAAAACGGGATTCTTGGGCATGTTGATTGTACTTGTATTATAAAAAATGATAGGAATAGGATGACCATATCATTCTTGTACATCTTGTAAGTTATACTTCATCCATAAGAGTTGAGTGCAACAAGAACTTATACTTTTCTTTAGCAGTAGAGAGAGAGATTAAAGATTGGTTCTTTCTCAACCATGAAACAATAATTCACTGAGAAATAAAGCACCTCCACTAGTGCTCCTTCAATCATCTACATCACCTGCCCAACCAACATCAGTAAAAACAATTAGTGAAAAATCTTTACCTCGGGGCTACCAAAATCCCTTGTCCATGGTGGCTCTTAAATATCTAAGAATCCTTTTGGCTGCTAGGAGATGGCTATGTCTAGGGGCTACTTGAAATATTCCAACAATACCTAATACTTGCATGATGTTTAGTCTTGAGGTTATCGAATATAGGAGGTTGCTAATGATAGATCTGTACAAAGTCTGATCCACTTCTAGTGATTCATTAGTCTTGCTGAGCTTGCAACCTGTAACCATTGGAGTGCTTACCAAAGAACATTCCTCCATGCCAAATTTCTTCAAAACATCCTTGAGATACTTTATTTGGGAGATAAATATTCCTTTGGAGGAATCTGTAATCTGTAAACCAAGGAAATAAGAAAGTTCTCCAAGCATAAACATATCGAATTCAACCATCATATCAGTTGCAAACTAACAAGTTAGAGAATCATCACTAGAAAAAATAATCTCATCAACATATACAAACACCACTAACAATTTTCCATCATTAGATTTCACATACAAATTACTATCAATTGTGCCTATTTAAAAACCACACCTAAGAAAATATTTGTCCAACTTGGAATACCAACCTCACGAGGCTTGCTTAAGACCATACATGTCATTTTTCATCTTGCAAACATCATTAGGATTATTTGATAGCTGAAAACCATCTAGCTTCTCAATATAGACTTCTTCCTTTAATTCTCCATTTAGAAAGGTAGATTTGATATCTATCTAATATATCTTGAAATTCTGGAAACAAGCAAATGCTAAAAACATTTGAATTGTATCTAATCGAGTAAAAGGAGAAAAGGTCTCATCAAAATCTAAACCTTCAATTTGTGCATAACCTTTGCAAACGAACCTTGCCTTGTTTCTGACCACTTCAGCATGTTCATTCAATTTGTTCTTGTAGACCCATTTCATGCAAATAACATTCGTGTTTGTTGGTCTAGGAACAAGCTCCCATTTCTTATTTTTCTCGATCTGATCAAGTTCTTCATTCATGGCTTTTACGAAATTATCATCTATGTTTCCTTGAGAAAAATCCCTTGGTTCCATTATAGATATCATAACTATATTCTCTTGTGTAAGGAGATTCAACAAGCTTCTTCTTGTTTGCACACCTAAATTTAAATCACCAATAATTTGGCCAGCTAGGTGGTATCTTTACACATACCTTGTAGGATCATCAGAGTGAGGAATGAGAGGCTCTTCAATGTCTTCATATGAAAGTTAAACATCATCCTTCTCATCATTTTTGATTAGATCATTGGAGTTGCTATTTACTGATTGATTGTCTTCAAAATTAATATGTTCATCAACTTTAACATCAATGCAATCAACTATCCCCTTTGTATTCTTGTTGTAGCATCTACAACCCTTGATGTTCTGAGTGTATCAAATAAAAATACCTTCATCAACCCTTTCATCGAACTTACCAAGATTTTCATCATTCCTTTTGATATAACATTTTCTTCCAAACACTTTGAAATGTTTGATTGTTGCAGGTCTGCCATACCAAAGCTCATATGGGGTTTTATCACCGTTTGGTCTGAAGTGTTCTTTGTTGAGAATCACCATTGTTGTGTGAATATATTCAACCCAAAATCTATGTTGAATATTTCTTTCATCCATCATGGCTCTCGCCAACTACCGAACTGATCTATTGTCTCTCTCTACTACCCATTCTACAGTGGAGCCTCTGCGATTGTAAACTACCTTTTGATGACATGTTTCTTGCAAAAATCATCAAATTATTTTGAATAAATTCACCTCCATTATCATACCTTATGCATTTGATTTTACACTATGTCTCATTTTCAGCCATGGCCTTAAAGTTCTTAAAATTTTCAAAGGCCTATATTTTTTCTCTAAGAAATGAAACCCATATCATTTTGTTGAAATCATCAATGATAAGCATGAAATACAATTTACCTAAATGTGTATGTGTTCTTGAAAGACCGCATAAATCCTTATGCACTAATTACAATGAATTAGTTGATGAGTTCTCCTTTGATTTGAACAGTACTCAAACTTTTTTTTTTCCAATCTCACAGGATTTGCAAATAGTATTGTCAGGATTTGAAAGCTTTGGCAGATCTCTAACAACATTATTCTTGCCCAATTTAGCAATTTGATCAAAGTTCGTATGTCCTATTCTTCTATTCTATATCCATCTCTCATCAATATTTGACAAACAACACCTCTTTGTCTTCTCTCTTAGGAAATAGACATTATTGTTTGTTCTTACAACTTCAACTATTATTTCTCTAGTTTTTGTAGACTTGATTTGGAATTTTTTAGCTTTCAACAAAACATCATTACCTTGGTCACACATCTGAGACACACTTATTAAATTATGCTTCAGCGCATCAACAAAAAACACATCCTTGGTTTTACCTGTGCCATTAGCTAGGATGAAAACTCATTTTCCCACAATATGCTAGGTGTATATTTCCAAAGGTCACATTTCCTTTCTCAACTGGTTTCCATGATCTTACTTTTGCCTCCTAAAATGTTCCTGGAACAACGACTATCCACATTTCAATGGCTTCCATCATTATAATCATATAGAAAAATATTATGGCTTTTTGTGATTTGTTTTTCCTTCTAGACTTTAGATTCCTAGCTTGTTTGATTGATAATTGGATCAGCCATTTTATTTCTAAGTTTGCACTACTCTATGCCCAAAATTATGACATACATAATATTGAATAAAATTATTCAAAGGAGTGAATGGATTGTTGTACTTGGGTATGCTCATCCTTTACCTGATAGATTGATTATTTGGCTGATAATTTCTTCTTCATGGCCTGAGTTGTCTAAATGGTTAATTCACCCTGCAATTTGGTCCCTTGTGCCCATAATTTGTACAAGTAAAACAATATACTGGAAATATTCCTTCATACCCAGGAGAAAATCGATTTCTGAAATCATGTTGGGTTGTCCTCTAATAAATTTGATTTTCCTCACCAGTGTTATTTGACTTATGTTGAGCCAAATTCCTTCATTTGTTTT
Source organism: Pinus taeda (assembly GCA_000404065.3). Classification (NCBI taxonomy): domain Eukaryota; kingdom Viridiplantae; phylum Streptophyta; class Pinopsida; order Pinales; family Pinaceae; genus Pinus; species Pinus taeda. The sequence continues at coordinate 116,867 of APFE030427839.1, forward strand.
GTTTCTGCTAATTAATATTTGGCTACATATTGGATTGTGTGCTCCCTTTATCTTTCAGTTGTTGCATTGGATCTCCTTTTGTTGTTGTGTTGTCTCCAATTTTGGTTGCATTCACAAAAGTAATCACTTTATTTCCTTTCAAATCAACTTCTCATTTTGACTCAACTTCAAATCCATGACCTGCTTTATTACTTCATACTTTGTGCTTGAAGAAGCTCATTTAAACTTTTTGTCCCTTTTCCAAATTTCTCATTAAAGTTGAGTTGAGTTTTAGCTTTTTCAAGCTCTTTCCTTAGCAAAAAAATTTCTCCTTCAAGCCTTTCACATGCTTAATTTTTATCACTAAGCTATTGATTTAGAGTTTCTTGAATCTTCTTAACTTCTTCTATTTGCAAGAGTAGAGGTTCTATTGATTCAACTTTATGCTTGATCAACAATTATTTCTGATTTTATTTTTCTTCCTCAACCTCTCTATATCATCAAGAGCACTAACCAACTCTCCTTCTAAATCAACTTCAACCTCTTCTTCATCAGAATTGATAGCTTCTACTTCCATATTGTCTATGTCCGTGAGCATGAATTATTTTGAGGTTTCAAAGTCTCTATCCTCATCTGATGGTTGGTTTCTTTCACTTTCAAAAGATTTAGCATCTCAGGTGTAGAGACTATGCTTCTTAACCTTTTTTCTGTCATTTTGTACTTTTGTAAACTTCTCTCTAGGGTCATGTTCTTTCTTCTTCTTTTTAGGACACTTGGACACATAGCGACAAACTTTACCACAATTACAGCACATAAAAGGTAGCTTACCTCTATACTTTCCTGAACCTCTTTTTATCTTCCTCGTGAACTTAGCTTCCTCTTCATCTAATTCGCAACTTGAATCATTATGTGCTTCCTTTGGCTTCTTATCTTCTTTGAAGGAAGACTCCTTTATTGTAGGTTTTCCATTATAAATTTTCATCTCATCAGTAGTAAGAGTGCTAACTAGTTGGTCCAAAATGAGATTGTTTAATATTTTCATCTACTCAATGGCTAAAACATTGGGATTAAATCTCATAGTTAGATATCTCAACAACTTTTGAACTACTACTAGCTCTTCTAACTTTTCATCAAGACCTCTTATAGTGTTCACAACCTCATCAACTCTTAGGAATTATTTAGCAATGTTTTCATCATCATGCATTTTCAAAGAACCGAATTGCATTCTAAAACCTTAAAGTTTGGCTTTCTTTACCTTGATTTCTCCTTCATTGTAGCTTCTCATCTTATCCCAAATAGATTTTGTAGTAGACCAATCCATGACCTTAACTAGTTCTTATTAAAGTACGCCAACAAGCAGGGCATTCATAGCTTTAGCATTACATGTAGACTCCATCTTTTGATCTCTAGTAATTAGGGATTGAGGATTTTGATATTCTTCTTCCACTACATTCCATACATCAACACCAAGAGATTAAATATAGGTTTTCATCCTTACCTTCCAAAACACAGTGTGTGTTCCATTGAACATTTATGCACTATTTATGTATCCTCCTTCTTAGTTTTACATGATCCTTGATCTGTCTTCTACCTATTAGATTGATCTTGAAGTAACTTGCCTCTGATACCAATTGTTAGAAACTAGGACAATACTTAGGGGCGGGGGAGGTGGGTGTAGGAATTTGTCTTGTATGAATTTTAAAACTTTCTTTTACTAATGAAGAATACTAAGACACAAATAAACACTTCAGCAATAACTAATATGAGTATCATAAGAATCAACATAAGAAGTACAAATATCACACATAGGTTCTTCAAATGTTTTCTTCAATTTACTTCACGAAGGCAAGATTATACTTGTTGTTACAAAGTTCTTTGGCTACAACCAGAAGGAAGCAACTACTTCCTAATTTATTAACAACTACTAAAAGAGATACAACCCTTCACTTATCAATAACCATTGAAATGAGCCCCAACACCTAACTATGTAATAACCACTACTGGAAGGAGCTACAACCCTAGATCTGCAAGTTGCTACTTGCTTGACCTCAATGATTCATCTTTCGTTCCATTTTCAAACTCAAACCATCAAGGACATCTCCTTACAAATAAAATAAATTTCTCACTTCAATCACTCACCCCAAACACCATCAAAATCACCTTCAGCAATCTCTTATCACTTATCAAAACACCATACACACCTTGGAACACACACCATCACATCCATCAACACATTACTTCTACTACTTTCGATTCTTCTTATATAAAAAATTGAGATGATATTTTTAGTTTTTGAATTTTAGTTAAGTTCAACTCAATATCATGCATAAATATTTATTGTTTTCTTTTGTCTCGCTTATGTCAATCCTTTTGAATGTATTTAAGTCTTCTAACTCTCTTTTATTGTTCCTCTATGAAAAGTTGAGTTAAACAACTCAAAAATGCCAATTTATATTTTTCAAGTTTTAATGATGACTTTATAAATTTGGTTGACTCAAAATTTAGCAAAATTACTATATCTACCACCAAATCTATCCATTTTTCCATTGAAACACCTTTTACTTCTAGTGTGATTCCAAAACCTCCAAATATGGCATAAATGTCCAAACTTTAAACATTGCATGTCGTGGGTCAGGGGCTTGACCAAGATCATCGCCGATAGTTTCGGAGTCCCTATTTACCTATGTTCAGTTAGTATTCTATCGTAAAATTTAACACAAAAAAAATTAACCAAACATTATTTCTTGGTGTAATCTTCGATGCATGTCAAGGATCGGAGGTCGGGGCATTTTCCCTATTGCATGTTGCCTTTTACATATGATTTCCCTTAGTCCTGACTAACCTAAAGTCTCGACCTTTGGGTCTATTTCTTTGAATTTATCCAAAATTAAATTATACAGGAAAATATTTCCAAACCCATCCCCTAGCCCAAACTCGAAGGGAATACCACATCACCTTGTTGACGTCATCTGTGCCATGCGACAGCTTCTGAGTGGTGCCACATATCACTTATATTTTTCCCACTTGGCCACCCAAAATTTCCAAATCAGCATACCATGTGTCACTCTATTATATGTGCCACATCACTGCTAATTTCATGTTAATGCCATCATCCACGTCATTGTTGTCAGTCAATCATAAAATTCCATGTGTCATCCACATGTCACTTCTTATTTCTAAGAAAAGTCATAATAACTTAGGTTTTCATCAAATTTCTTTCTTAAATAAAATTGATTGGGGACTAAAATTACCCAATCGAGGGTCAAGGGTCAAGGAGTCAACTTACTTTTGTTTCTCCCAACCTCTAACTAGGCTGAATTCTATAAGTCTGACCTCCACCTTGGCTCAAACTCGTTCGTGGTTTTGTGGGACCATTCCTTAGTTGTTTAGTGGAAAATAGTGAGGGAAAGTTATTAAACAAAGTCATTGATCTTCCATATTAGCGGTATGGACAAAACTTCCCATTGCAGACCCCCCTTAGATTTTAACCCTTTGGCTGGGAATGACTCCACACAATTTTTTTAATGGGTCATGGTTGACGTTTGGCGCTCATCCAAATTATAACTTGCACGAGTTTTAAACACTACTCCGCTCCACCAACTATTCTACTGAAAATGAAAAAATACCAAACTTTCACCAATTTTCTTTACCACCATAGTTAGTTGTTATCTTTGACTTTAAGGGCTTTTCAACTTTAACATACAATAACTTCTAATCTAGGAGCCCATATTCAGACTTCAATATCCTACTAGAAATATCTTTCATATCTCTATCCATTTGAGTGATTTCCAAAAGTGCGTAAGATGATTTGCTATACATGAAATGGATCCAAAGTATTTGCACCTTTCTTGCACGAATCAGTGCCTATGCCATCAATTTTCCATCTAAAATTTTCCCTTTCCATCAATGACAACTTATTTCTAACATAAACCTCTAGCTAATATTTGAAATTCAGAATTAAATAATATCACCATGTTGTCTTCTACAACCTTCTCTACTTTTGTAACTCTCTCTTGCTTTTGTAAGAAATCTCACACACACTTCTCTGCAGCACAACATTCTTTTGCTTCAATTGATTTCCTTTTCTATCAGGCATAGAAGCAATTCACTCTTTCTTTCTCGTAGCACATGCTACACTACACTCTACTCCACCAAGCATAATATACACACAAATGTTGTTACTCCTCTATCAGTTGCACAAGGCTTGAAACAGGAACTGCATTCAATTTAGCCAATGCATGAACAAGAAACTACATTGAATCACATACTACTCAAGGAAGAAGTTCAGTAAACACAAAGAGCTCAAAAATGAACTTCATTAACTCCCTGCACAGCTCGAGAAGTAGCTTCTCTTCATGAATGCAATCAACCCTAAAATTCGACCTTTGATTGCTCTATATAAAATTTAAATTATTGTTTTATTTGGACATTGTCATAATAGCTAAACTCACTATTTTTCCTCCAACTTTCACTAATTGTATTTTGGTGTATAGGACGCCAAATTTCAAATAGTTCCATGCCCTTAATCTTTTATCTCTTAGTGCATATGACTTGGGAATTGGGATTAAATTCTTAATTGTAGAGAGTACTTAACCTCACCAAGATTTAAAAATCCATGTGCATTTAAGTTATATAGCCTAGGATTTATTTGCCCAATGGCCAAAACCACAATGTTCCACCAGTGTCACTTGTATAAACATCTTGAAAGTCCCTTAATACTTTTCTATCCCCAAAGTTCCAAAAATCATTAACATATGAAAAAGTCTTACAAACACACCCGCTAGTGAAAATCCTGGGGATATTCCATGTCACTTATTAATGTCATCGTTGTCGGAAGGTAGTCTCTGAGTGGTGCCACGTGTCGTATAAAAATAGGCCACTTGACCACTTTAAAATGCCAAAAGTGCCTGCCACATGTCACCTGTACAGAGTGTGCCATGTCATGACTTGGCCATGTGTTACACAGTAATTTGTCACCGACTCTGCATTCCTTGATCCCAGATACTGCCAGTCCATGTTACTGACATCTATGTTGTGTCATGTTGCCAATTATGTGTCATTACCTTCCTTGCAATCTCAGGAAGAGTGCCTCATTTCATTATCCCTGAAGAAGACCCTTTTTACCTAATTTTCTGGGTCATCACGAGTCAGAAGTTATCCCCCTCACAAAGATGTTCAAGTTAACACTAGCCCTAGTGAAGTGTTCGCTTTGTCCCTATGTTGCACCTACGAGGAGCCAGATGTGGCAAGTTGTTCAAAAACTCGTCGAAACTTCGAGATGGAATTGCTTCATGGGTGGTCCTAGGGCTGGTGGTTGGGTTAGTTGAACTTGCCTTTCTCCTCTGGGATAGTTGTTCCACCTTTTGTGCAACCTCCCTAAGAGATAAGCTCTTCCTTCCTTCTCTTAAGGGACCTCTCCCTCATATAAATATCTCCTCCATGAATAACATCAACTAGCTTGGATGTAACTAGATGATAGCTAGTTGTAATTTGATAGTTTCAAGTTTTCTAAGAGAGGAGTAGAGGTAGAGAGTGTTATTAGAGTGTGGAAGTAGACTCATTTGTATTTTGATTTGAGAGATGCTTGAGTAGAGTTGGCTTGAGAGCTTTCTAGTATCAACCCTTTTGGACAGAAAAGAGAGTCATGTGTTCCCTTGGGAGACGGTCCACAGGTAAATGCTTACAGAGACATACCGATAGGACCCTTCAAGGAGGATTACGACGTCAGGCTCAGTTGTAAGTTTTACTTTGATTTATAGTAATACAAATCAATAGCTTGTTTCCTATATCGTGTGTTAAATTGTATGTCGATAGCTTGAGGTTCCTTGACTCTTCAAGTAGATTGTTTGGTCATTTTCTATTTGTGTTTGTGGTGTTTCTCTACATGTTGTTTTCAGGTATGAGTGACTAGAATAACAAGAGCTTGAGCAACACAATGAGGACTTCATCGAACATCGGATTGAAGGCAGGTCTTCATAACACCAAATTTCTAAGGAAATTTGATTTGGTATTGTTTGTGCAGTGACTAGACCCACTCTAAGGCTAGAGGGGTTGCCTATGTCCGCAGAGGGAACTTACCTGTATCACAAGTTGGCGACCATGGTAGGGACTTGTCTTTTGTCTTTTGTGTTGATTGGCTTTGTTGGTTTATTATCTTCCTTATTATTTGGGTAGCATACTTCATTCTGGAAGCTGTTAGACTACTTCTATAGTCTTCCCACCCTTCTGAGTGATAAACCTGGCCCTACTCCAGTCCAACTTTCATTTTTTGCTTTTGATTCTGGGTCGTCGCTATTTATTTCCTAACATTTGCGAAGTAGTTGCGTCTGTGTTGACTCGTGGGTTACATCTTTTACTGTACGGTGTGGATAAATTGTCTAACAGTCGCGCCGAGGCCTGAAATTGGCTCGGCGCAGCTAACTGATGTACTTTCGTGACAACATCTCAAAGTGCTTGGTTAGGGAGGTGTGACGATTTGTTGTCAATGCATGTTGCTAGTGTTTTACTTACGATGATTCCTGTAAGCTTCAAATTTTGAGGTTTGTTTGGTTGATCGGACAGTGTGTTTTGTCCCCAGAGCTTGTTTTGCTCGTCTTTGTTGTGTCAAAAGTGTTGGTTGTTTAGGTTTTTGATTTCAGTTTTCAAGTCTTTTCAAATCCTCTCTCTTGAACTATGTGACCTAAATATCTTATGGTTTCTCCACTTCTTGGTTTGCTTGGATCACTCATTCATTGAGATCTTTAGACTCTGCTTGGTAAAATATCTCTTGTTGTTTGAGGCTTCTTCTTTTTTTTGTTTGTCATCCTTTTGATTGGTGTGTGTGTTCGGTGACCGAACTTCCTTGTCTTGTTTGTTCGGTCTCTTTCTTTGCTTGGCATAAATCGCTTTGCTTCCCAATCAATGAGATAGTTTTCTAGTTTTGTAAAAAGGATTATTTCTTTAGTTTTGAGTCTTTGATTCATTTTTGCATGTAGTTTCTTATCATTTATTTGAGAAAATAAAAAAAGTGCATTCATCTTGTATTAAGGTTTGAAAGATTATTTTTGCATTAGTAGATTCTTGAGATTAAGACATTGAAAAGCAAAAAGTGTGTTTCTCATTCTTTCTTGTTCGGATTGCTTATAAGTTTGAGTAAATGGTAGAAGTGTCCTTTTTTCTTTGATTGGTTTGCTTGATTTCCATTCATCTGTTATGCATTGAACCTCTCACTCTTCCTTAGCTAGTTATTCATCCAACGAAAGTGGTCTTTTTTCTCATCTAGTTGCATTCTAGGAGTGTTAAAGATACATTCGATAGGGCCTTAAAATCGAGACTTAATTCAAGATTAACTGTTAAAATTTATTGAATGAACTTAAAAACACATTGGAACCTAATGCTCACATATCTAGAGGTCTAGGCTAGAGACGTGTTTCGGTGTCTTTAAACCTAGTTCCTATTGTTCTCACTAAGGTTGGGTGATTCCTCCTTTTAAGATACAATATATGCTAGTACGGATTTGTGCTCCCTGTACCATCGCGTATATATTGGGAGACCCCACTAGGTTATCATCCTATTATCCATAGGAAGCCGATTCTACCACCTTACGAGTCGTAATGGACCGAACACAACATTCTGGAAGATTAACTGTCGTACGGGAAGTCCTTGGTCATTTCTCTTTCATTTTATTATCGAGGTGTATATGCAGTTTTATGATTTGTCTGGTAAACCTCTTGCCTAGAATTCCAGAGCAGTCACTTTCGTTCCTTTTTTACTCTTTAAAAGTAAAAGGATCATCTGAGTGCTTGTCCTTTCGAGCTTGTTTCCAATCGAAAGTGATAGAGTCACCTTTTGTCCTTTTCTCGACTCTTAAAACATGAAAAGGCAAACTTTTGTTTCAATGTTCTAAAATTAACTTCCCACGAAAATTTCCTGGTAACAATTGATTTCCTTAGTGATTCTTTAGAGTTGATTCCAATGGCAACATTTCTGGAGTCTACCAGTCAAGGGTTCCCCTCAGAAGGGAACCCTAGTCCTTTTCCTTCCTTCAGAAACGCTAGTGCTCCTTATATGGCAACGTTGTCCCTCCCTGGGTTAACCAATGGTTTAACTGTCTACTTATTTTTGACCTTAGTAATCTCGAGTGTCTCGACTTTGGCCTCGCCATCTCCTTCATTTGAATCATGCCATGATGATTCTAAGGTTGACCCCTCGCCTTCTTCCCTTGTTTCTACCCCTTCCTCTTCTACTTCGCTTGGTGAAATTTTCAAATCTAGTAACCAAGAGGCTAAGAAGAAGAAGAAAAAGACGAAGAATAAGAAGTTAGCTAAGCGAGGGGCCGATCATGTGAATGTCACTCCAAATTCTTCTCTTATTGGCAAACCTTTTTCACCTTCACAGAAGGTTAAATTCCCTTATTGGTTGTGTAAGGGTGACCATCTCGTCCGAGACTGCCCTGGAATTCCCAGAGTCTTGGAGGTATGGTCTCAAAATTTGGATTGACCATCCTCATCGACCTTTAGAGATCATGTTGATGCTACGCTCTTGGCTAGCAATGGTACAAAGAAAGGGAAGATTAGATTTCCTTGTCACTTATGTGAAGGACAACATCTTCTTCACCTTTGTCCTCTTAGGGATACAACCTCCAAAGTTTTGGAAAACTTTACGGCTTCTCACCACCAACTCCCTGTTGGTTATCAAAGGCTTTCTTCTGACCCTCCCCTAGTTGGTAAAGAGATTGACTTAGATTCATCTCTTACCCACCTTGATCTTCCTAAGCCTGACTCTCTGGTGCCTGTTCTCGACCAACCATTTGTCGAAGAGAGTGTCGACTTGGTTTCACCGCCAATTGCCCACTCTGTTCCGGAAGTGCATAATGATCATACTGCTCATGTTCTTCTCATCTCTTTAGATTCTCATCAATCAAAGGATGGCCCTCCTATTCCAACTACTCAGGAGAGTCCTTCTTCTATTCCTACAGCGCATGAGGGAAATCATATGATACCACCACCAAGTAGTTCGGTCACTTCCTTTGATTGGAGTCACTTGACTACTTTCTACCTCCCATCCTATGTGCCTTTGAAGATCATAGTGAATATCTATAATATGGCAGTACCTGGCACTTTATTGGATGAAGGTGCGTCTATTAGCCTCATGTCTTCCACTACTTGGCAAGCTTTGGGCTCCCCACAGCTTGTGCCTGTCACCCAGAATCTGTTGGCTTTCAATGGAGGAACCAGTCAACCCTTAGGGATCCTTCCAAAGTTCCCCATTACTTTGGGAGGCAAGACCATCTATATAGATGTGATGGTTGTCCAAGGTGCATTAGATTTCAATCTTCTCCTTGGACGCGACTATATTTATGTCATGGGAGCTCTTGTTTCTTTGCTTTTCTGTGTGGTTTGTTTTCTGCACGACTAAAGAATTGTGACTCTTGATCAATTGTCATTCATTAGTCACAATATACCTCCTTTGCAACCATCATCCCTTATCGGCTCTTGTTTGCAAGAAGTACCTTCCCAACCACAAGTTAATTATGTGGATATCCATTCTGCCTACGCATTTGTTGGTGATCATGCGGATGGCCTCATACATCATGTACTGGGGGCATTGGAACCCGATCTATCGTTGGTACCCAATGACATGTATTCCTCCCAGAGCATGGTTCTTTCGTCTAGCGAAGACCTCTTGGGAGCCATGTTCTCATAAGGCCCATGAACAAAGGTTATTAGGAGAGTTAATTTTTCTTGTGTCAACCTTGTTAAAACATGAAACAAGAGACGAAGCATAGTTCCTTGTCTTGTGTTGAGCTTGTTAAAAAATTAAACAAGAGTTATGAGGAGAGTTCTTGGTCTAGTGTCAACCTCGTTAAACAATGAATCCAGATGTACGGAGCATAGTTCTTTGTCGTGTGTCAAGCTTGTTAACAAAATGAAACAAGGGTTACGAGGATAGTTTGTTCATGTGTCAACCTCGTTAAAAAGTGTAACCACGGATTTGAGGATAGTTCTTTTCCTATGTCAACCTCTTTAAAAAATGAAACGACTCCCTTTTCCAAATTGAGTCTTTCTAAGATCTCGTAAAATCCCAGTCGAGTCTTTCTAAGATCTCGCAAGTGAACCTTCATTCCATCCACCTAGTTTAATGAAATGAAGCTTGGGGGGCATGTACCTCGATTTGAGTCATTATGTTGGGGGCATGCGAACTTATAGCAAGCATAGTTTTTCGTTTCAAGCTTGTGTAAACATGAAACCGAATCGAAACAGAGTTCTCCACGGTTCAAGTTTGTGTAAAAATGAACCCATTTACATCTCGTGATTATCATTTTAATCAGCTCATTTCAGCTAGATGAGCCTTGGTTGTTTCATTCCATCACCACCATCTCTTTGGCTGATCATATGCTTTCACTTGGTTGTTTTTCCTTTCCTGAGGGACTGCAACGATGAGTGGTTTTATTAGCCAGCCTCTTGACCATTATGTGTTTTGAGCAATTCCTCCATTATCGGAACTAGTTGCTACCCTTTATACCAGTCGTTCCTCTAGGATGAGTCATCTTTAAGCTCTTTTCTGACTCGTAAGATGAAAACATTGCCGAGTATTTTTCCCTTTTTGACTGGTTAAAGAGAATAAAATGGGGGTCCGCTTTCAGCTCTTTTCCAACCCTTTAAAAAAGAAAAGATGGTCAAGCCCTTGTCATTTCGAACTCTTTAACAGATGTGAAACGTCATGTTCCCAATATAAATTTACCCCTTTTTTGGGTTGGGAGGCACTATTTACGAAAAAGGCACTCCTTGGATGAAATGGTCAAGCGGTTCCCTTGGATATTGTTTTCTACCTTTTCGGATTCGAGGGAAAAATTTACGAAAAGGGACCCTTGGAGTTTTATTTTATGTGTCTTTTTCAAACTCTCTAAACATGAAAAAGACTCCGAGTTTCACCTATGTCAAACTCGTTAAACCCTGATGACATTAGACTTGTCATCATGACGAGATCGAGCTTCTCCTTCCTAGGGCTCGTTAAAACTCACTAGGTCATTCGTCTGAAGGATGAACTTACATTGCAAGCATATGTTATCCCCTTCATGCTTGTGTTTCAAAAAATAATTCGGGTACTCGCCAGAAATGGTGGGGGGAAATTTGGAAATATTCTATTGATCGTATTAGTTATTACGGCAGCTTGTCGCTCTTGGACATCGACACTCTTTCTGCTTCGTGTCGGGTTGGGATATCCTCATTCTATTGTTGGCCTTCTAGGTTTTGGGTTAGTCATTTTGCCTCATTCCATCTTATCCCTGTTGCATCATCATGACCTTTGATCCTTTGGTACAAAAATGCTGCCAACTTCCAGAGTTGTGTCATCGATATGTCCAAGAGCTTAATCTTTCTGCAGTTTGTAGCCTTACACATCTTCCTCAGATTCTTTGTCTCATTCACAATCTCCTCCGATTGGTCGCTTCATGTCAACTTCAACTCATTATCCGGGAATTTGACTAGAGACTCCTTTCTAATACCTTGGAGCTTGCATGCCTCAATGGCAAGTTCTTTGCACTTGACGACAAGCTTGCATCATTGGTCTTCGATCGGGTGATTTCACAAGTGTTCAACTCCATATCATTTTTTCACACTTTGTGGATTGTACTAGCAGTGCCTTGAGAACCATTGACATTACTGGTGGTTTCTCTCGTGCTTGTTAACGGTTCACATCATTGGTCGGTAATCAAGTGATTTTCTAATGTGCTTGACTTCAACACATCTATTCGCATATTAGAAATTATATAGTGGTCAGGTTGGGATTCAAGACCTTGGGCTCAGATTACACAAGTACAGGTTGTGTGGATTGATTTATACATGACTCTTTTGATTGGATGGTTGCGACCATACCTAAGTCATTTTTGGTGGTCTTTATGATTGGATGGATGTGTCCATACCACAAACCATTTACGTTTATCTCTTGGATGGTTGCGGCCATGCCTTATGCACATGTATTTTCTTTCCCTATGTATTCATGTATCAGAGATATCATTTGTACTTGCATCTGTAGGTTCTCTGCGAGTACATTTTGTTTCAGTTATGGATTCGTAAAGCATTTCACCCCTCCCACTCTCTTGGCCTTCATGCTTTAGGGGGCATCTGTTACATAGTAATTTGTTACCGAATCTGCATTCCCTAATCCCAGATACTTCTAGTCCATGTTACTTGTTAGTGTCAGTCTTTCCAGCCTTCCTCCAGTGATCAAATATGCTCTTACAAAGTTATTTTGAAGTGTCAAGGTCAAATTTTGTCATTTCAAAGAGTTTTCAGGCAAAATTTGGTCATTAGGCATTAGGTCTAGGGTTTGCTTTCACTCCTTCAAAACTTGTCCAAATGGCAGTCTATGTCACTATTCAGCTGAGTCTATCATCATTCATAGGGTTTTCATTATCATGTTAGTGCCTAATGAGTCATTTTACATCTTGTTCATGCTTCAGTTGTGCCTTGGCAAGTTCATTTCCCTCTCCTAGG
>APFE030427839.1:130881-147452 GCA_000404065.3 Pinus taeda
GAATTCATGCATGTCATGCTCAGCTTTCAAATTTGTTTAATGTTTATGTTTTCCACTGTCTAAAGAGGATTCAAAGTCATTGTTTGCCCTCTTTAGCTTCTCCTCTTTCCTCTTTGATCATCCATCTCAGCTAAAAGCATTAGCACAAACTCCTACCTTGCCCCAAAGACCCACCTGCAAAAACTGAGCTCAATCCCCGCACCCTAAATTGCAAATCCTCAACTTGCCACCAAAAAACCCCAAAAAACCCCCAAATCAACTTTCAAATCAGTTTACTAGCCTAATATCTGTGTTACCTTGATTGGTCATCTCTTCCCATTGAAAATTTAACGAGATTGACCGGAGAGAGCCTTCTCATACCCCGTAGGGCTAGCTACGAGGTGAAATGGTTTGATGTTGCCTTGAAGGTTTGCCTTTCTCAGCCTGAGGTGAAATCTCAAGCGCTAACATTACTGACATCTATGTTGTGTAATTTTGCCAATTATGTGTCATTACGTTCCTTGCAATCTCAGGAAGAGTGCCTCATTTCATTATCCCTGAAGAAGACCCTTTTTACCCAAGTTTTTGGGTTATCGCGAGTTAGAAGTTATCCCCCTCGTGAAGATGGTCAAGTTAACACTAGCCCTAGTGAAGTCTTCGCTCTATCCATATGTTGCACCTGTGACAAGCCAGATTTGGCAAGTTTTTCAACAACTCGTCGAAACTTCGAGATGTAATTGCTTCATGGGCAGTCCTAGGGCTGGTTGTTGGGTCAATTGAACTCGCCTTTCTCCTCTAGTATAGTTGTTCCACCTTTTATGCAACCTCCCTAAGAGATAAGCTCTTCCTTCCTTCTCTTATGGGACCTCTCCCTCCTATAAATATCTCATCCATGAATAACATCAGCTAGCTTGGATGTGACTAGATGATAGCTAGTTGTAATTTGATAGTTTCAAGTTTTCTAAGAGAGGAGTAGAGGTAGAGAGTGTTACTAGAGTGTGGAAGTAGCCTCATTTGTATTTTGATTTGAGAGATGCTTGAGTAGAGTTGGCTTGAGAGCTTTCTAGTATCAACCCTTTTGGACAGAAGAGAGAGTCATATGTTCCCTTGGGAGACGGTCCACAAGTAAATATTTATGGAGACATACCGACAGGACCCTTCAAGGAGGCTTACGACACTAAGGCTCAGTTGTAAGTTTTACTTTGATTTATATTAATACAAATCAATAGCTTGTTTCCTATATCATGCGTTAAATTGTATGTCGATAGCTTGAGGTTCCTTGACTCTTCAAGTAGATTGTTTGGTCATTTTCTATTTGTATTTGTGGTGTTTCTCTATGTGTTGTTTTCAGGTATGAGCGACTAGAAGAAGAAGAGCTTGAGCAACATGACGAGGACTTCATCGAACGTCAAATTGAAGGTAGGTCTTCATAACACCAAATTTCTAAGGAAATTTTCTTTGGTATTGTCTGTGCAGTGACTAGACCCACTCTAGGGCTAGAGGGGTTACCTATGTCCGTAGAGGGAACTTACCTGTATCACACCATGTCACTTTCATGTGATCAATTATCATTGGTCCACGCTTTCTTTTTTTGTTTCGTAGCTAACTAGCATCTATATGTCATTGTATGGAATGGAGCATTAGATTCCTTGTTTTGTGACCATTTTCTTTGTTATTTAAAATTGCACTAGAGCTTGAAATTTTCATCTCTTACATTTTTATATTTAGCTCCTTTCATCTCTCACTAAATCGCATTCATTTCCACCAATTCAACTTGGCGTGGTGCAACGTCAAATTATTTGTCAACAACTACAAGGTTTTATGTCTCTAGGACTATGTCTACCACACCATTATGTCAACGCACCCAAATATATAACCTCTTCAACTAAACTTTAAAGTGGTGCACTGACATGTCCTTCAACTATCATCCCATGCCACGCCTCACTTGAGGAGTGGTACCACATGTCACTTATATCTGACCTACTCGGACCCTTAAAAAACATTGAATCTGCATGCCACATGCCACTTGCGACATATTGTTATCTGTCACCTATGTGCCAACTAGATACCACATCATCTATTTTCTAATCACATGTTGTCGCTTACTATTGTCACCACTTCATATTATATTGAGAAAAAGGTCAAAGGTTCTATGTTTTTCGCCATAATCCTTTGTTAAATTTTTCAGCCTTCGCACCAAATTCACTACACTTACAAGACATAGAAGTTTCTCCATTCCACTCTTTGTTAGGCATGCCACTGCACCAAAAAACTCCTTGAGGTGCCTACCTTTAGCTCAACATGATGCAACATCAATTCATTGATGAGAAAATACTGCCCCACAGGTTATGTCAATCACGAACTTGTGGCATCAGTAAAAGTTCATAAAACATCTCTAATGAAAACCTATGCATCGTGTTGTGGATTTACATGTTAAATAAAATAAACATTTATTGTCCCATGCATTCTATCTACTGGAGGAACCGTGAGACTCTAGAACCTTCCCAAAATTTGAATGGCCATAACTCCTTATCCCTTTGGAATTTTTCTAGATGCCATATACCATTAGAAAGATCTTTCTAAGGACTATCCAACCATGCAACTTGTAGGAGCACCTGACTTGATGAACTCCAAACATAATTCCTTCAAACACTTTGACATTAATGACCACACTTTGACATCAATGACAACCATCTTGCAACCTTCTCAACAGCTTTAATCTATGTTAGGAGTTTAGGAAGTTGTCATTAACGAGGGATAGCTCAATTTCCTCCTTCATTCTCCTATTTTGTCACCTTTGTAAATCCTTCAATCTTATCACAATTTATTCTGAAAGGGGGCATTAGGATATTTAGAAATTATGATTTTTTTGATATCAACTTACTCTAATGTGTCTTTAGGTAAAGTGTGTTCCTATAAAATGTATTAGTATGCATTTGAAGATTTGTTATTTGAAAATCGTGATGTGTTGTAGACATAAAGTGATTTGTTGGTTCATATTCTCCTCAATACTAATGGCTACACTAATTTTTTTCTTAGGATCTAATTGGTCCATGAAATTTATTTATAGAGCATGGAGATCATTTGTTGAAGATCAATTGTGAGAAAATATTATGCACAATATTTTTATTTTTCATTAATATAATGCCTCAAGTTCCTATGGTGGTTGGGATTGTGTAATATGTCCTTCTTTGAGCATTTTTACCATGTGAAACACTATTGCATTGATATTTTATCTATTTATGTGAGTGCTTTCTTAAGGTGTTCATCCTGTATGGAAATACCATGTTTTGTCAAACAGTAAAGAGGTGCCTTGAATCACCAAATATTTGTCTTCTCTAAGAAAAATAGAATGACTCCGCCTTGCTTGATGGAAGATAGCACTCCCTCATTGAAATCAAACATTGCTTGTTTAGGGATGATAGTAGGACTGTAGTTTAGATAATGTATATTGTTTTGGTTGTTGTTTGGATAATGTATAATAAGTTGTTGTTTGGGCATGCATATGTTATTTGGGTACATGTAATGGAGTTGTACTAGAATATTTAAGTATGGAAATAAGTAAAGGACAAGTAATCAACATTATGAGTAATGATCCAAATCTATAATCATGCGAATTTGATTGGTCATAATCAAATATGTTGCATGTGTGTTGAAAACTAGGTCTTAAATGATACATGGATCAAGAGGATCATTAAGTTGAGCCCCTCTTCAATAAAAAGGTTTCCCTAATTTTTCCTTTATAGTTTTAATTATTTTTTGTAATAATACCTATCGATTTATAAAGTTACTGCCCAGAGAGTGTGAGATCAACTATCCTTTCATTTTATCATTTGGGTACGGTGTTCACAAACATAAGGATATTATGACAAAATAAAACTAAGAGAATTTGATTTGTCTATTTGAATAATACAACCTCAATTATTTGTGGAAGAGGATATTTCGATAGTGAAATTAGATTTTACTCTTATTCCAATGGATATTAGGGCCAATGTAATAATTTAAATCCAAAAACATCATTTCTCTAAAGCTTTGAATGGATCCAAAGTTTAAAAAGAGATTCCATTTTTATAATTATGAACATGCCTCATAGAATTCCTTTGTAATTGTGTAAAGTAAGTGATAAACACATTGTACATGATTTCATGGAATTTTTTGGCATCATCTTGCCCCTTTTTTTCTAAAATGGATACATCATATTATTTGGTCTCTAGCTTTAAATCATTGATGCTTATAGGCTTACAAATGGTGGGTTTACTCCACTTGCATTTGGTGTGAGAATTATTTTGTCCCATAGTGAAATTGTAATTATCACTACCTTTATTGTGCATAAATGTTGTCAACCTTGATATAGGTTTGATCGAAATGTGAATTTAGTATGTGGATTGGATTGAAAAATAAAAATAAAAATAAAAATCTAGAGTTCCATTTAAACTAATAGTATCGAAATGCAAGGCCTTGAATTGAAGAGAAAAGTAAGGTCCATGAATAAAATAGAAAAACCACATTATAGATTGGGCCTCAATACATACTAATTAAGACTTATGTATCATAAAAAAAGGAAAAGTAGGGGGCACACCAAAAACTTTCCTTTGTAGAAATATCCACATAGCATGTGGCCAGGTTAAACATAAAATTTCATAATCAGTTAGGAGGATGAGTATATATCTAGCCTAAGTATGTTGATTTTTCTCATATTTCCTTGATCCAAGTAAGTTGGGTTTCTTACATTTTATTAATGCCATTTAATTTCTTGCACCCAAGGTAGCATATGGAATCTATAGTTCTAACTTGTACATAGTAGTGCTATAAGAATTAGAGTCATTGGAAAAGAACATAGTAGATTGAGCCCTAAACTAGTAGAAACAAAGGAGGGAGTTATTGTAACAAAACATTCTTTTTTAATTAAATATATTTAGTGAGGAATATACATCTTTTGGTCCTTGAAAGATTATGCAAACTCACTGAATAAGGCTCGAAGCCATTACAACAAATCTCATTATGACACTCATGGGAATTGAATATGGGTAGGGAGGATAACAATCACTCCTCCCAACCACCCAAGATAAACCCAGTTGACACAAACAAATGATATTTATGGAAAGGGATAGAAATGTTTATTGAATATTATAAAATACACCCTATCAGCTATGATTTTATCCACTAAATTAGTCAACCTTCTCCTCATTTCAATCTATTTTTTTAAGCTCCTCCTTCCTCATTTTCTATTATTAATGTTTCTATAAATCCTTCATGTGAAACTATTTTTTTTATATTCTTCTTTCCTTTCCCTTTCCTTTTGAATCATTTTCTACCTTTTTTGTTTTATTGCAATAATCATTATTTCCCTCTTCTCATTTGAAAGATCATTCTTCTTATTTTATTTCAATTCCAACATCTCCTTTTTCTCTCATTCTACATTGGCTAGGAGTATGATGTATAATCCTCTAAAGTTGTTAATTCTAAATGCTTCCTTAATCAAAGAAAATATTTAATCATATTCTTACTTTCTCTATTGCTCTCCATTGGAAGCCCTAGGAATTATGAGAAAAATGGAAGTTCCTTGGTTGATTATGAGTTTATGTAACCAGATCAAAAATAACACAAAAAACATAAGAAAAGATACATCAATGACTAGATAAAAATCCACTTCGAGGGGGGCACTCCCTTTACTTCACATAAATGACCAATTATTTGATGATTCAAATGAGAATACCTCATTGGTATATATAGGAGTCTAAAGGGTCAAAATATAATTAATGCCTACATAACAATAATAATTTAAGGGTCCAACAATGACAATAGGTGGCTTCTATGGGGCACACAATAACAATATAGGGGCTACTCTAGTATTATAGGGACCTAACATACCCCTTTCCTTCAAAAAAGTGTTATCCTCAACACTTGAGTAGTTTTGGATGCTTATGTATAAAATACTCATCCTCCCATGTGGAATCTTCAACATGTAAGTTCTTTCACTTAATGAGATACTCTGAAATTGATTGATTTCGTAGTTGTCGAATTCTTGTTTCCATGATTGCTTCAAGCTCCAATATGATTTTTCCTTCCTCGTCAAGTTCTAACAATATAGTTTTAACTGGGATCTTTTCACCTATAACCTTCTTTAAGCATGAAACATGGAAAACTGGGTGTACTCGCGAAGATGCAGGAAGCTCCAATTTGTATGGCATAGTACCAATCTTTTGCAACACCTTGTAAGGGCCATAGTAATTGGGTGATAATTTATATCCTTCTTAACTTACTTTAGGAACATTTGTTGGTATGGTTGTAGCCGCAAAAGTACCCAATTGCCCAAGTCAAAACTTCTTTCACTATCATGCTAATATACTTGTTGTTTCATTCTATTTTGTGCTAAATTCAGGTTATCCTATAATATTTAAAGAAAAAAAAATTGATCCTTGATGTGATCTTCCACTGTTTTAAACTTAGAATTGTATCTTAGAGATGATGTGATGGATGGTGGATGATATCCATAAATTGCCATAAATGGGGTTATTTTTTTTGTAGTATCGAAAGAAGTTTCATACCACCATTTTTCCATAGGTAATCACTTGACCCATTTTGTTTTATTATAATATACAAAGAAATGAAGATATCCTTCCAAACATTTGTTCATTATCTTAGTTTACCCATCATATTGAGGATAATAAGATGAGCTATGAGCTAATTTAGTACCAAGACAAGAAAATAATTACATCCAAAATTTTCCAGTGAAAATGGGATCTTTATCTCTTAAAATAATCTTTGGGTGCTACATATAGATTTTGAATTGTTTCCATAAATGCAGTAGCTAGTGTATTGGCTTTGAAAGGATGAGATATAGCACAAAAGTGTGCATACTTTGTAATTTTATCAACTACCACCATGATGACATCCTTTCATTCAGACTTGGGTAGACCTGTGATCAAATCCATTGAGATCTCATCCAAATGCTAACTTGGATTGACTAATGGTTGTAAAAGACTCAAGGTATTAATTGTCTCAACTTCGTTTTGTTGGCAAACCAAAAAAAATCCACAAACTTTTGAATATCATATTTAAGGTCATCCCAAAAAAAAAATCTTTCTTGACCTTGTGGTAAATTTCTAAAAATCCTAAGTTTCCTCGTATAGGATAGATGTGCAATTAAAAAAGTAAATTTTTTTTGAGTTGGTAATTCTTACATAGACAAGTGTGATATTTGTACCATAGTGAATAATTTTTCTAGATAAATGTATTAGATGCATTTGGATCTTGTTGAAACTTTTGAATGGGTTTCCAAATTTCTTCAGCATTCTCCATTCATCCCTTGCTTCAATTATCCATTCAGGTTGGGTAATAGAAATGGTATAGATCAATGCCTCCACATCCTTATCCCTTCTTGAGAGTGCATCTACAACATCATTTTGCTTCCCTTTTCTGTATATGATTTCAAAGTCATAACTCAGCATCTTTGTGACCCATTTTTGTTGCTCTTGTGTAGATAATATTTGTTCCAAGAAGTATTTAATACTATCATGAATTTTTTTTCCTTGGAAGCTCTTCCCATTAGGTAAGGACGTCGTTACTTCAGGGCATGTAGTATTACCAACATTTCCTTCTCATAAATAGTTTTGTGTAAATAATTTCTCTTGATTTGACAACTTTCAAAAGAAATGGATCTTCATTCTTGCATTAAAACAACACCAATGTCATTTCCTGAGGCATCGCATTCCAAATTGAAGGTTTTTGTAAAGTTTGGTGTAGCTAAGACTAGATATCACAACATTTCCTCTTTAAGATGTTCAAAGGCCTTAGCTGCTTTTGGAGTCCAAAAAAATGCATCTATCTTCAATAATTTTGTTAGAGGTGCTACTATTTTCCCATAATTATTAACAAAATTTTGATAATACCCTGTCAACCCAAGAAATCCTCAAAGATGCCTTAAGGTTTTGATAATTTTACATTCCTTGATGGCTTTAATTTCATTAGGGTCTACCTTAACACCCTCATGAGATATAATATGACCCAAATATTCCACTTCTTGTACCCCAAAGAAACATTTGGAGGATTTTGCATACAATTGTCCCTCCTCTAATATTTTGAGCACTCTATCAACATGTTGAACATGATATTTCCAAGACTTGTTGTAGATTACTATATCATCAAAAAATGCTATCAAAAATTTTCTAAGGGTTTGAAAGTGGAATTCATCAAACCTTGAAATGCGGAAGGTGCATTAGTAAAGCCAAAAGGCAGGACCAAAAATTCATAATGACCTTCATGAGTTCTCAATGTTGTTTTCATAACATCTTATGTTTTCATTCTAATTTGATTATGTCTTGAGCGCCAACATGGTTAAGTAAATTTCTCCATGTAGTTCATCCAAAAATTCATCAATTACAAGAATGGGAAATTTATCTTTAATAGTGAGCTTGTTGAGCTCTCTATAATCCAGAAACATATGCCATGATCCATCCTTCTTATGTACCCAATACTAGTGGAGAGGAGAAAAAACTTGGGTTAGTTTAATTATACTAGCCTCTAGCATTTCTACAACCGTCTGTTCAATTTCACTCTTTTGGGAATAGGGATATCTGTAAGGCATAATGTTTGGAGGAACACTTCCTAGAATCAAGTGAATAGCATGATCATAATCATGAATAGGTGTGAGACCTTCGGGGGTCCAAAATACCTTGGAATGATTATCAAGGAAACTTTGGAGATATGGAGAAATAAATAACTTAGATGTTTGAATATCTAGTAAGCATAATTGTGCAATTACCCCTCACTGTTTCTTATTCAAAAGATTTGGCATGCCATTAGAGCTAATTATCTTCCCATGTTTCCTTGAGATACCCCTTAATTCAATTTCCTTTCCATCCCAGAAAAATTTCTTGAAAATTAAAAGCTATCATCCCCAAAGATTATAGTCATTGGACTCCTAATACCACATCAGCACAACCCATTGGAATGGAAATAATTGGGCTATTCAATACATATTTCGCCATGATGATATTGATAGTATGTCACTTTCCTGAACAATTTATAGTTCATCCACATGCAATCATCAATTGACTCTCTAGTGATGGATATAGAAAGAAATTCAAATCCTTTTCTATCTTGCAATGAATAAAATTATGGGTACTACCTAAATCAATCAACATTATTACCTTTTTCTTATTGATATATCCTTGTATATTGAGAGTTTGAGGGGTGTGTTGATGATGCTAGAAGTATGCCAACACAAGGGGTCTCTCCATTATTGTAAGTCCCAACTAGACCTCACAACGTTTGGAGTAGGATCCCCATCCAGATAATATTCTCGGCCAACATAACTTAGACTCTTTCCTTGGTTGAAATAAACAACATAAGAGAGTAAGAACATACCCTTTAAAATTAGCAAGTAAGTCAAAATTGTGAAGCATACAATTGCAATGTATATAAGGTACTTTCATGGAAGGGAAAAGAAAGAGTCAGCCTCTAGAAGAAAAGTAACAATATTATCCTAAAAGAGACACATAAGAAAAAGGAAAGACTTGGTTGTTAACCTAAAAAATAGTTCACAAGATAACAAAAATCATAAAATAAAGTAACAACACACATTCAACAAGATGTATACCAAAACCACAAACATTAAAATAATAGTCCTACAACATCCATGATACATGCATGAAAGTGTGTCGATAGCTTCAAATATCAAGTGAAAGTTCCAAGATACACAATTGCAATGTTGTAGCACTAGTCCCAGTAGTGGAACATTAAGTCACCACTTTCTCCTCCAAATAATGATCTTCTCTCCTATGCTAACAAATCAAGGTGTATATATAACAAATGAGGTAGCTCTCCACCTCCCATATGACTCTTGACCTTCCTCATGACTCTTGAACTCCCATGTGACTTTTCAAATTCCTATGTGACCTTTGAGCTTCTACATGACTCTAGGACATTGAATTCTATGTGTGACCCTTGGGCTTCCACACATTTTACATTTTCTCATTTTTCTAAATTACAATATTACATCCCACAAATTGTGGCAAAATACATTGACAACATATGACTCTTGTGGTGACACTTTGACAAGCCATGACTTGGTGTCAGTGACATAATACCTCATTATATCAGTGTCAAGCTCTTCTATTTGCTGCTATGACTTCAACTTATACATGATAGATCTTTTCTTGTACTTCATCTTCACCCTCCAAAGGGTTTGGATAAATGTTGGAACCTTCTAAGTCAACATGAGTTGTCATCTCTTTATGTTGTTCCAAGATTCCTTTACTCCTGCATGATAGCATCTGTCTGTCTTATCTACAAAAATGTCCTCCTTATAACCTATCCTTGATGACCTCCTTGACATCATATTTTCATGGTAAAATGATATCAGCTGCAAATAAAATTCACTCATGACAAGACAACGTCAGTCCCATAATCACCTATTCTATCTGTGTTTTCTCATTTAACATGAAGTCTGTGATGGGACAATGTGAAAGGGCTTCAGAGAAAGGGTCTATGAATTGTGTATTTGAGAACATCTAGGACCAAGAGATAACCTTTTTATCCACTAAAATTGCACATTGCACAATAAGGGAAGGCTCGTAAAGGTTCTATTCAGTGGGAAAGTCCAGGGAACAAGGGTGATATGATTGCTCACTAAGGATGCACAGTGCTCAAGGAAGAGGAAACATGGATTGTGTCATTAAGATCTATAGGGACAGAGGGATGGACCTACTATCCACTACAACTACACAATGTGCAATAGAAGGCACACTTATTGAATGGATTGTGCAAAGGGATGGTGTAAGAAGTAGAAGGTTAGGTCGATATACCCTAGGGATGCTCACTACATAATAAAGGGGAGGGAGCCTTTGTATTGTGCAATTTTTCATTGCAATTAGATAAAGACGTCTTCACTATAAACTAGACGTGCTCAATGTGCAAAATAGGGAAAAATTGATCAAGAATTTTTGCAGTGAGGTAGTACAAGCAGCAAGGGTTCAGTGACTATGATTTAAAGGTGCCCAATGCATAATAATGGGAGTTTTCCTCGGAAAAGGCTCAGTGCATAGGTCTAGGAGGTAATGGTTTCATCATTGAGGCTTGTCAATGCACAATGCTCATCACTTGGTGGAGTATTAGTCCTTTTGTAACTTGTGCTTAACGGGAAGAGCAAGAAGAGCTCCAAAATGGATTTATGTGGGATCAATGGAACAAGAGAGAGAAAGATATTTAAACAAGTCCTAAACAAATATCAAACACATGTATACCATCAAATACAAGGTAAAAAATGTACATTAGCCAACACCAACATGCATACCTTGGAATGAAAACAAAGTGACACTTGTTTATGAGTGTGATAGTTAAAACGTAAGATTGTGACACTTAAAATACAAGTGGTGACACAAGGTCGACTACAACCAAAAGGTGTCCTATGCCACAATAAAGTGTCGATCCATATTATAATGATGAATAACATCAAATAGTGCAAGAGAGTGATCTGGAGCTACCTCTAGAAGGTTCCCCATCATTCTCTTAACATGTGTGAGAATAAACAAAATTGGAACATGTAAGGGTGAAAGCGACACAAGGAAGAATAAAAGCATGAAAAAGTGACACTTGGGACAAGTAAAGCAAGAAAGAACAATGCATGTAAGAGAAAACTAAATAAAAAGTGACACTTGCAAAAGAAAAAGTGATAATTGTGAAACTCACCAAGAAGATAAATCATTTTCAACTATGAGTGAGAAAATTATCCTTGTACTCCAAAGTGCATAGAGCTCAAAACGAAAGTTGAATGTGAAAATGAGCTCTAGACTGGACTCTTTATATAAGGAGAGCAGGCATACAATTAGAGTTAGAGTTTGTGAGTGTGATTCATGAATGTATGGAAACTAGGATCCAAGAGTGAATGATTGACTGACTTGAAGAAGTAAATTCTCACTATCAACACAGAGTGTTCAATAACTATCTATAGAGGATGCCCCTACATTGTCACTGGGAACTGTGCAATCACTATCATAGGGAACTACACAATCAGCTATTACATGGAGTGCGTTGTGACTACCTTGGGGAATTGTGCAGTCACTGTCTCTAAGAACTGAAAAATCATTGGCACTAAGGATGGTACAATCATTGTGGCTAAAATTTGTGTAGTCACTATTAGTAGGAACTACATAGTCACTAGCACCAAGAGCTACAAAGTCACTACTGACAAAAAGTGCACAACAATGATACATTGTCATTGTGAAGTATCCTTAGCTTATCTTGGGATGTGTGCTTGTGAAAGCATCAAGAGTTTTGCATGTGAAAGTAAGTAGTTCGACATTTAGAATTCCTAAAGGAAGACTAAAACACTTAAACAACATGAACAGTTCTTACATTAATGGCTTGAAACAAAGGATGGCATGATCATAAGGAGGCTCTGAAATTTGGATGCGTGAAAAAATTTGGAGGGTGGTTTTCGCAGTAACAGTAGGGTGGTAATTCCCACCAAATAGTTACAAGATATGTTCATATTAATTTCTTCTTTTTCAACCCCTAGGTTTGGTTCCTGGTATAAATATTATTCTTTTGATGTTTCTTGTTCCTTTTCTTCCTCCTCTTCACAATCTATGTAAAATAATTTATTCTCAGCACACTTATGACATGTAGTGCATTTTATGTCACAACAGTAATAAATCTCTTTTGCTATTTTTTCATCTAGTTGTTGTGGTGTCAACCTTATAGTTTGTGTGAAGATAGGAGAGACAACACTTCCATATTTATAATTGTAAGTGGTAGACCTCCTTGTTGCCATAAATTTTCTTTCAATTTTTCTTGCCACCTTAAATACATTCTCCAATGATTGAGGTTCCCAAAGGAAAACCTCATGTTGGATTTTATCTTTTAAAGTCCCTAAGAAGGCGTCAGTCAAATGCTCCTCTAGAATATCAGTTACCTTGTTATTCAATCTTTGGAAGTCCTCAATGTGCTCCCCAACTTAACTCTTTTGTTTGAGATTTATCATTTGGCTAAAGAAGATATTTCTCTTTATATCCTCATAATGTGGTGCCAGTTCCTCCATAAAAATTGTCCAAGTGACAAGTTATTTATGAGAACAAATCCATTAATACCATACAGATAGATTGGGTTCTAAATATAAATATGCAATGTGTACCTTTTGTGTGTGTTACACATCGTGTAGATCAAAAAACTGCTCCATATGTAGTATCCATGCTATCAGATCATTGCCATCAAACTTCCTCATAACGATCTTTTGAATATAGTTGTTCTTAAACCTAGAGTTAGAGTCTCTAAAATCATTATTCACATTCCTTTTGTTCTTGTTCTGGACTTATGCAGGAACACATTAAAATATAGATATAAACATAAATATAGAGATGCACCAGAAATAAAACTTCATTTCATTAATATCAAAGAACTAAAATATGCTTACATACAAAATAGAAATAAACTAGCTCGGGTGATGGTAGCTTCTCTCTGAGAAGAGATGCGTCGGCTACATGCCTTTGAACTGTATTACAATTATAATTGAGAAATAATGGAAAACCCTAAACATAGATGAAGCGTCAAAACTATGGGCCTCGTTGGGGTAAATTGGTACATCAACTTCCCGGGTTCGTAACTTTGGCATACGATCTTTGCTTGACATGTACGATACCTCATTAGAAATATCTATCCAAGGACTACAAATTTCAATTGAAAGGTCATTTAATGAGTCACATTTTTCTATTTTCTAAAAAAACATCATTTAGGGCCTCAGAATGGCTCTGGAAGCTCAAGACCCGAAAAACTGCCAAAAATAGTAAATTGTGCTACATTTAAGGAAATTTAAATTGTGCTATAATTAAGGAAACTGAAAGAAACAATGTTGGGGGTCCAAGTGGAATAGGCGAGTGGCCACAAATATCCACCTGGATGAGTTCTCATTATGAATTTCATGGAATACCTTGTGACCACTAGGAAGTCTTTCTTCTAACAACTTTTTCAAGCCTTCCTCCAAACCTTCCATGTCTTCTTTTATTTTTTATTCTAAACCATCCATCTTAACATTCATCACTCCCAATTCATTTTTGGTTTATCTTTGTGAAAACGACAATTGTTGCACTTGTTCTCGCAATTTTGATATATCATGTTGCATTTCTTCCTCTACTTCATGTGTCACATTAGAGATTTCTGTGGGCTTAATGGGTGTAGCATTTTTTATTTTTAGAGGAATTTTGGAACCAATTAATTGGTGATGTGAGATTTTTTAAGTTGTTTACCCACACAATAATCTTTGTTGTTAATGAGTTACCATTTCCACAACAGTATTTCTTACTACCCCTTTACTTGCCTTTTTCTTTATTTTTCTTTGTTTTCTCTCTTCTTCTTCTTCTTCTTTTATTTTGGTTCATTTAGTCCACTTTTTTTAGATGCAGTTTATCACATGAACTTGAGATACTTTCATTTATTCCTTTTAGGTATGCATTTCACTGCATAGGACTTAGGGTAATTGCCTCATAGTGAGAGGACATTTCTCAATATTTTCATTGGCTTTTGAATTTTCCTTTATATCCCTTCATTTTTATTTTACATTTTGACCTTCACATATTTCTCTTTCGTTTTTTTCTATTCGATTGCATCAATCTTAAAGCATGAACCTTTTTGTAA
Source organism: Pinus taeda (assembly GCA_000404065.3). Lineage (NCBI taxonomy): Eukaryota > Viridiplantae > Streptophyta > Pinopsida > Pinales > Pinaceae > Pinus > Pinus taeda. Next base: position 145,492 of record APFE030427839.1, read on the forward strand.
CATATAATAATCGATCATGAGTGGGACAATGAAAATCAAGAAATATGGAAAGTGTTAAGTGATAATTGGGATATGGGTATGTTACACCTGTTAGAGTCGGTCTAGTTATCCCTCCATCAGAGATCAAAAGCTCTTTTTTGCATTTCATGTTTTAGGTGTCCCATCCGTTTGATCAGTTGCATTTCGTTAGGCATGCCATAACTCTGATCGAGCGGTTGTGTGTCACTCATTCCCCTCGTGCTTGGCACTGCTGGTTCAGGTTTATTCATTAAAATAAAGTTTTCCAAGGTCATTCACAATCATGTTTTAAATTTTGAGGTTTTAGGTCTAGGGTTGAGTCATTTTTTGTCTTGCAAAGTATTAGGAGACCAGCAGGCCAGAGGGATGTCTTTGATAGATCATCATTTCAATAATTTTCATTATTGTACAGTTGAATTAGGACTTCTCTTCAAAACTCCGTTTTGAAGATAAGTCACCTTCTCATTTTTGTAAGACATTGTCAAAATTTTCAATCCTTCAAATGTTCTAGTGCAGCCTTGGTCTCCTTTGCCAAAGTATGTTACAACTATCCCTGCAAACAAAAATCAACAAAGAGCTTCAGTCCAAACCTCAAAAAAGCAAAAGGAAATCAAAAAGCATCATTGTCTTAATAGACCAAAAGTAAAAGTACCCAAACTTTACAAAGTGGGTTTTGAAGTTAATTTATTCAAATTAGATATTTTTTGGGTGTATATAAAGTGAAACAAGTCTTTTACTTCACCACATATCCAAGCAAGAAGCATTGTCAAGAGTGGAGGGCGAAAAAACTGAGTTTCAAACCCTAGAGGCAGAGTGAAGGTGCGTGCTATGCATAGGATTGGTGTGCTACGCACTGGACGGTGTGCTACGCATTGGGCGCGCATATCCTGCGTAAATTAACACAGGCGCTACGCACAGGGAGGTGCGCTACGCATACAACTGGCGCGCTACGCATCCATTCCAGCGCTGTGTTTTGTGTCTAAAACTTATAAAATCACCCCGGTAACTACAAGTAGGTGTCTTCTTTGACTCAAGCATCAAGTTGAATGGTGTTTAATGTGTGTTTGAAAGAAATGCAAGTGATGTTGGGTTTAAGAAAATAAATCAAACCCTAGGCCCTTATTGAAACTTTGTATAGGGTATTAAAAACATTGCAAACATTGTAGACAGCAGCACTTCATACCACAACATCTTTGTGATTGTTTTTATGCCCAAATATACCAAACAAAATACCTATTATGGCAGAATGTTTATGATGCTTCAACTGGTTTTTTGAGGATAGATTGAAATTGAGATTTCTTCACACCTACAGCATACACATTGCAGTCCTCCTATTGCACTTATTTTGTTCTCAAAACCATGTCAGATACAGAGTCATCTTATGAGCAAGAAAATGAAAGTGATTCCACCACGGAGGGAAATGTGCCACAAAGACCTCGTAAAGGTGGCAAAGGTGGTAAACATATCAGAGAAGAACCCACTTCTATGGTACAATTGCAAGCTTGCCCACTTGCCATGGATTGCTTTCGCCACCAATCATGCTATCATTTTTGTGAGCTAATTTCATAGTTTCAGCATCATCGTGAATCAGCTCGCTTGTTTGTTCTCCATTTACATGATGGTCATGTGAACCTTGCTGGAGTTAATTTCATTTTGTCACCATAAACCATTGCAGAGGCCACGGGAATTCCGAATATCGGGGAGCAATGGAAAAAGCGTCAGCAGCTAGAGAAATCATATTATGAGCCATATATTAAACCAGGGTATATAAGGCACTTGAGTAGTGTTGGGTTGTGTTATATTCTTTCCACGACTAACCTACGTAGTGAACCGGGGGGTTAGAGGGGGGCCGGAGCCCCCCCTTCGTTGTGTCAATTGCGCAGCGGGGGGGGTCACAGGGGGGGCGGCAACCCCCCCTATTCGAGGGGTTTGAGGGGGGCGGG